>JAEIIJ010018921.1:227-19017 GCA_018904815.1 Drosophila ogumai | reverse complement strand
CTCGTAAGCTTCCATATTGAAAAATCGCTGCAATTGTCCGGGCCAGCTCCCTCCAGCAGGAATATCATTACTAGAAATAATATTAATTCTAGCTTGGAATTAAATTAGTGTGCTTACAGCATTACATTTTTAAATACCAATATTTAAAACTTAAATTCGCAACGCTTCCACAAATGAAGATTAATCGCAGTGAAACTCGTGTTGAAAATCCAATATTGGCCTTATCCATTGAGCGTGCCAAGTGCAAAGCTAGCAATTTATTGTGCAAAATTTTAATTACATTCCTCGGCCGAATGTGGCAACATCTTGCTCTCATTAACTCCGGAGACGGCGGCCTTTGATGATCTCTGCTGCGGGGATGTGTTTGTGCTCCGCACACGTGTTGCTTTGATATTTGATTTGATGGGCGAAACTTTGGGCCCCGTTCTTTGTGGAAGTCAAACAAAAAGAAAGTTTTGCATGTGAATTAAATGAATATTGATGTGTGTGGCCCCACGCTCTTCTTATATATATATATATTTTTTTAGCTCCTCTTGGGGGCCTGGGTGAGTGAGCAATTATAGTAATTGCTTTGGCAGTCGGCCGAGGGAAATGAATGGCCTCTCGTCCAGGGGCAACTGTCGTCGGTTCATTAGCATAAATATCAGCTTACTCGTGGCCATAATGTGCATATTTTAAAATGTATGAATATATCTCCGGCGAGGGTCCTTCGTGTCCTGCTCGCCGTCTTGGGCCGGCTTGTTGATTCGAATGAAATATATTATTATGGCAAACACGCAGGACATTGAACAGGATCCCTGGGGGCCTCTCGCCGCTCGCGCCTGCCAGCTTTATTAATTTATATTGTTGACTTTTATCAGCGGCGTCATGTCAGTGTTGTTGTTCTCCTTGTTCCTGTGGGTGTAAGCACCCGCCTGTGCGTCTGTGGGTGTAAGCACCCCCGCCTTATCAGCAACACGTGTAATGAATGCCTAAACTGTCATTATCACCTTCGCTGTGCCGAGAGTATGTTTTTCGGTTGTCATGTCAGCAAATATTGTAGCAAGATATCCCCGGCTCTTGGCAAGATTTATGGCAGTGTTGGGATAAGGATAAGGTCGTGGCAGCCGCCGCGGGCATCCTGCGGCCCACACTCCCTGCTCCGAATGGCATAATGTGACACATATCAACATTTATGTTGTTCTTAGCCAAGGTAGTTATGAATGTATTTGCGCTGAATGTTGTTTATCCTTCGCGGGTTGCAGCCAGGACCAAGGAGTGGGGTTCGCCTGTCGCCTGATTCTCATTCATTTTTCCATTTGCATGCGAAAGTTTGTGGATTTTTGGGTGTGGAGTGGGTAGCACCTGGCCAGACGTTCTTCTTTCGATTCGCATTACTCATACGCTCCGTGGGCGGCTTTTGAATGGAGCTGCGCTGCGTGGCTTGCAAATTTTAAGTTGCTATTTATATTTATGGCCAGGCACAGCTAGAAAAGCAACAACAACATCGAACACAAAGCCAACAACAACCCCAACTACAACTGCAATAGCGAGCATAATAATAATAAAAGCTCACGCACATTCTCCGCGTTCTTCTTGTTTTCATACACTTGGTGGAAAAATAAGCTAGGAAAGTGCATTTAAGATTTGTATTATATTTTCAATAAGACTTTTGATAAGGAGTCATTTTATAAATTATTAGAATTAAATATTATTCAAGCTAGAAACGTTTAAGGAGCTATAATTTTGATTAAATTTATATCTTACAAAAAGAATTTTGGTTTTGGTTTTCTTAGATTTCAAATAGATTCATATTTATAATGCCATAATTTTTAGATTTAAATATATTTATTTTGTATAAGAAAGACTCATTTTAATAGCATTTTACATTAAAGTTATGTTTTACATTTTTTAAGAATAAAAAGCTAGCTATTTAATTTGTTTTTAAATGCCTATAAGTATATTTCTTATAATAAATATAAATATTAACAAACTTAAAGAATATTTTTCTGAAAAAAAAGGTATACAACTAATTTCTTAAGTTGTATATTACTAATCACAAATATTTCTCTTTGTGTACTCTGTCGCCGCCTTCAAGAGCGCAATAAGTCATAAAAAGAAAAAGTTTTAAAGGGCTCTTAACTTTCACTTTCATCTGGAGCAGCCTCGCCTCGACCGACTGACTCGCCGTCGTGCCGGCAGTCCGTCTTTTTATCCGTCCGTCGTCCCTATTGTGTGCCCACTGTACAGGATTCGCCACTCACTGGCCGCCGCTTAACTTAACTTTTATGATTGTGATTCTCCGGCCGGAGGAGAATGGAGCACGGAGAACGAGCCAAGTGCGGTCGCAAAGCCGGAATATCAACGGAAAGGACGCGAGGCCGTCGACGGGCGGTCGCATAAATAAGAAAGCGACTGTAAGTGATGGACTTTATTTTTAATATTGGCCGCGAAGGCGAACGCGAATCGCGAAAGGCGAATGCCGAGTCGGAAGATGAGATGAGGGAATGCCAGGACCATCGCATCGGCATGAATATTAAGAATTTCGTATACTCCCTCGACGGGTTTATTTTTTAAATGAAATGAGATGGGGGCCCGGCGCCCGCGCTCTTGCCACTAATGAAAATATGTTCGAAATGTAAATTGAGACATTCGCCCGGCTTTGGGGCAGCTTTTACGATATCCGGCGCCTAATGAATTTGTCCAATGCTCCGCTGCTGACCCACATCCAACATTCGTCGTTGGTCATCTTATCGCTCGGCCTGTGTCCTGTCTGTCTATATCTCTGTATATCTGAGCTGGAGCTGGAGTGGGATTGCTTGAAGTGGAGTGGACATTCTTACCCTTTTCAATTTGCTGATATTGTGGGAAATGGGTCCCAGTGTGATAATCACAAAGAATGCGGAAATGGAAAGTGGTCTGGTGGCCTGGTCCCTTGTTAACTTTGTGTCGCCTTTGTACCGCTGTCTCACTAAGCCGAATACCCTGTATAGTAATCGAGTGGGGGTCCTTATGAAAACAGGCATTAAATATGTTAATTAATTACAGCGCTGTGGCTATTCTGTCATAGATTTTTTGCCCTGAGGGGGACAGTTTCCTAACAGTTTCAGCACTTTTGCTAATTGACTTTTGTAGGTTGAGAGAAGTGGATTATTTTCCTTTTGTTTACCTAGAAGTGAAGTCGTTTGTTTAGTATCCTCATAAAAAATCCTATAAATAATTATCAACGTATACTTTTTATATAAATTTATCTACAACATAATTATCAATATTTTTAAAAAGTTTCTTATTCAAAATAAACTTATCCAAGTATTCTTTTAATTATATTTTTCTACACATTATTCTTATACATTTTTCTGGTTGTTGCCAGCGAGGTATCCCTTAGTCCATCACCTCCGCTTACAGCCCTAACTCATTATGAACTATGCTGGCCATGTCAGACGAAGAGCAACAGTCGTTCCCGGATCAGGCCGCCTTGGTCGCATTCTTTGGGTCTTTATCGCGCACGCCAAGTTGCGCAAATCGCCATAAATCTTTGGGCTGATTTATGTCGCCGCCCGGCATTGGCCTCCAAAATTTATCGCTGCCCGATGACAGCTGCGCCCACGGCCACAGCCGTCCCTCGGTGAGGAGTCGGTTGTCTGCCGTCCCCTTTTTACGCTGTCCGTTCAAGGGAGAGACCGCTGTCCGCTGTCCGCGACCAGCCATGGTCGGTGTTTGTCAGCGGCTACCACTTCTGGTGTGGATGGCTCGCGGCCGACATCCTTTCGCCGTCCTGCGTTCTCCGTGAGTGGCCGTCTTCAAGGCAAACAGGCCGTCAGACGTGTGGCCAGGATATGGGATGTGTCCGCGGGTCCGTGGGTCCTTGTGTGAGTGGGCTTAATTATCATGGCCGCCCGTCTCGATGCCTTTCTGTGTGACTTCTGTCGGAAATTAATTTCCTCGCGGCACGTTTGCACTCACATTCACAACCCACAATCACAACCCACATTCACAACCCACATCCACACTAGCACTCGCACTCAGTCGCAGCGAAAGTGTGGTGGCCATTGTTTGCCAAGTGTGAGTGTCTGTGCAAATGCTCTTTGCAGCGTATTTGCGTTTAATTTTGTATGAATAACGGAAATTTGCGGCTTTCCGACATTTTAAATTGCCATTAAAGCTGATGCAAAAGCGACGCTCGTTCGGGCCATTAAACAAACGGATGGACGAAGAAATCTTCGTGTGGTTGCAGCTGCGGTTGTCGCGGAGCACAGATACAAATGTTGAAATATTGAATGTATAAATAAACCATTTGCAAATGGCTCGAATGCCAGCCAAACTGCTGCTCCTGCTGCTGATTGATTTAAACGTTCCTTTTTGGCCCACATAAGTAGGCAACATAAATTAAATTAAAATGTTGAAAAGCACACGCGATTTTAGCGCAAGATTAATTGGCCCAGTTCTCGCTCGTAGGTCGTGGAAATCATAAAGTTTTCCCAGCGGAGTGTACACACATCAGGGCTAATTAAATCCCGACTTAATCAGGCCCTTATATTGGCAATTAATAATTGCAACAGACAGTAGGACTTTAATTAAATGCAAGTTGGTTTGCTGGTTTGATTTCAAATGTGGCGTTTTATCTTGATGATATCAATTTCTCATTATATTTATCTATGATCTGGAGAATAGTAATTATAGCTGGGGTATATACTATATAGGCAAGAGGCATAAATATTGAAATATTAACAAAATGTTAGTAGAGGATTAAATTAAAGTTTCATAAGCAGCTGCTTGAAATTTGTATATTTTTAACTAGCTGAAACTGAAATTAATTTATGTTTATACTAATTACACGAGTTGCTTTTAATCAACAACAGTTACTATTATTTTTCTCTATGTAAAGAAATTCGTTTAAAGGTTCTTAAAAGTTATTTTAATATAATTATACATTAAACTGCCTTCCTCCAGTTACTGACAGTGCTTACACATTAAATAATTTTACAAAATATAACTAGATAATCCAATTAGTCAACACATTTCTTCCCAAATTGAATTAGATTTCCAGATACAAGTTAACACACACTATAGAGCTGCTCCATTAGCAGTTTGCAGGCATAAATCAGACTAAAGTCAAATCCTCGGTGAGTTAGACCAACAAATCCAGAGTCGGCTTACCTATAGCATAGCTCCCGAGGAGCAAATTGAGCTGGCCCCCTAATATATTCGGCCATGCAAATGAAAGTAGAAAGTGGAGGAGGCCACACACATAAACAGCAACTGAATCAGGATAATGCAGAGCCGGAGGATTTTATTATACGGCGGTGCGGAGTCACGACGACAGCTGTGTGGCTCTTATTGGCAATTATTGTCCATAAATTGCACATTTATGAGGGAGGGACGCACTTCGAGTGTGTGTGAGTTAGTTTACCTTTTTGTGAATGCCGCAAATGTGCTCGTATTTCGTCTCTAATGTGGTCCATTAAGAGCCGGACGGCCGCTCCAAGTTGGCCAAGTCTGGGCAAATATTTGGCCAACGGTTAGCCACTCATCCAGGCTCGAAGCCTCGGAACTTGGCTTTGCGGCTTGCGGCCGAGTCGAGTCCAGAGCCCAGATCCTACAAGCAGAGGCGTTGGCTTAATTGCATTTCATAGCAGCTTTGTGTCGGCTTTAAGTCAACCATCAGCTGCCCCCCATCTTGATTTGTTTGGCCCGTTCGCCGGGTCAAAGGGCAACTAAATCAATACGGCAAGTGTGCGACGACAACGACGACGACGACGACGGCGACGGCGAGTGGCTGCCAACAAATCAACATGGGGCAAATTCTCGTGATGCCAAAAGAAGAGCGCCGGGAGGGAGGGGAGGAGTGAGAAAAATCTATGCATGAATGCGATTTTCAACACATTTTTCACATTAACTGCCAGCAGCCTCGGCTCC
The DNA here is from genome assembly GCA_018904815.1 of Drosophila ogumai. Classification (NCBI taxonomy): domain Eukaryota; kingdom Metazoa; phylum Arthropoda; class Insecta; order Diptera; family Drosophilidae; genus Drosophila; species Drosophila ogumai. The sequence goes on along the minus strand of JAEIIJ010018921.1, from coordinate 13,122 downwards.
GAGCTTCGATGTCTGTAATTTTGTATGCACAGTCTGCTGGCAGGACAACAAATCACCCGTCGTCGTCTCCCCCGGTTATCTCAGTGGGCGGACCCGGGGCCCTAGCTCCACTGCAGTGCCATATAACTAACGCAGGACCCAGCAGTTGCATTTTCGATTCGATTCGATTCGATCGGCTGTCGATTGTCAGTCCTAAGCGAGAGGGATTGCCAAGTGGTCACAGGCTGATATGATAATGCCAGGATGGGCTACGCAGGGAGAAATAGGAAAGGACCTTTCAGGAGCTGTAATACTCTACAAATACCTTATTTTCTTTATTATATATTTATGTAATAGTTTTCTGTGAAATATTTTATTACTAACTAATAATTGTGCTAAGAGAGCTTCTTGTAAAAGGGTAAATGAGGCACAGTATTTTCAATGATTTCTACTCATTCCTCTACAGCATCCCTAGCAATTTATAGATATCTAGCATATATATCTCAAAAACAAGCTAAAATTCCTCTTCACCTTGAGACTGTAAAGATTTTTATCAATACTTCAGTGTGAATAACACGAAATTGCAATATTTACCATTGTAAAATCTCGGTAACCCTTATTTTGCACCGCCATATTTCAATGCTTGCAGATGGTTTTTGCTTTTGTGGAGAGAGAAGATATCCGAGTAAATAGGAAAAAAATTGACACGCATTTTTCACCTTTGCCTTCCGATAGAAAAAGTCAGGGGCAGAGCTTGGATCGGAGGAGGGGCTGAGAGGCAGACGCTTCCTGTTGTTCAAGTTGATTTCCTTCTTAGATGGAGCTCAACTTTCGATTTTCTGTTCTCCGCTTTGTGTTTTGCATTGCAATCCCTCGAAGGAGGAAAACTCCTGCGCTGCAGTCTCGTTTCTGTGGAGTTTTCCCTCAATGCCCAACTTTTATGCACTGTTTTTCCTTATCATTTTTGATTTATGTAACTGTTTTTATTATTTTCATATTGTTCACAAGCTGCGCGGCGGTCTGCTTGGCTGATTGCTGAAATCAGAAGAGTTTTTCCCCACATTCCTCTTTTTTCCTTTTGGTATGTGATGTTGTGCCAAAATTCGTATTCCATGGCTGAAAAGTTTGCGGCAGTAAGGAGATGAGAGAGTGCCGGGCGGAAAAGCGGCGCTAAAAGGGGTGGAAAATGGCCGAATTTAGGAGTGTGGGAGGGTGGAGAGTGGAGAGTGGTGCATGGCGTGCAGGATTTCTTACGAGTTCTGAAATTTGATTTTGCTGTTTGTTGTGGAATTTGAAATGATTATGGGGAGCAGAGGCGTCTCACCATTGGAAAGTTGCATTATGCGCTTTGTTGGTCAACATGCATTCTTTTGGCCAGCAATGCGAAAGTTTTTGGCCAACACTAACACACTCTACTCGCCGCCACATGAATAATGCATTTCTGGGCCTCGACACCAACTTTATGTTTAAAATTCTGCATTTTCCGGAAAGCAGATTGGCAGAAATTCGTCTAGGAAATACTACTCGAAGATGAGAGCTTAAAATCTAGTTATAAATTATTATAAATTATAATTACATATATAATTAAATTAAAAAAGAAGACCGAAAGCTAGACCCACTCGTTCTATGGATATCGATAATATATTTGATTAGCTATAAATATCAATACATAAATTATTTTCTGGCACGTGAACCCACTTGCATGGCATATTTTTCGTGTCTTGGCTGAACTTTTCTTTCGATACTTAATGGAAACCTCAGAAAGTACTTAACCCGGAGAGTGAAAGTTTCCTTGGAGAACATTTTGAAGCGAGGCGATGGCTGGGCGCATTCCGAGTGCCTGGCAATTGTTGACATTCCTTAAAGTCGGCCACAAATTCGCTGGGAACCCAAAGCCTGCCGCCCTGCCCCTCCGCTCCCTATTCTGTCCTCGACTTTCACGGGCCCACACAATGAAATATTAATAAATTCCATTACTAAAGAAAACACACTCGAGTGCGCAGCAAAACATCAATGGCATCGGCATAGAGTTCGGGAATCCTTGGAGCGAGTTGCGGCCGTGTGGAGTGGAGTGGATTCGAGGAGTGGTCCTGAATCACTGAAGGAGACGCCGATTCGATTCTCCGATTCCCAGGCTCTCCTCTCTTTCTCTCTGCCGAAGCATTTCACTTTTGCCACGCAGACAATTTTCAATTGAAGTGGGATCGAAATACGGAATGGGATTGCGATTGGCAGGACGTGGGGGTAACGGGGAGCGGAAGACGTGGAAATGGTGACTTTCCAATTCAATCTAGTCGTAGAAAATACATACATGTATCGCATATATACATTTAGATGGCATTCACTGCACACTTACAATATTTTCTGTGTCGCATTTGTTGTTTGCAAAGGCTTTATTGACAATAAACACTGTCGGGGAGATGACGATGATGAGGATAGATGGCGGTTTAAGTGTCGTCAGCTGGCATTAAAGTCTCACTTAGCCGAATGGCCAAAACTTTAATGCCCATTATGGCCAAATTGCCACTTATCGGCACAGAAATGCAGATACGCCTGGATATGGGTATTAGCAATAATATTTGATTTGCCAAATTAAATCCCCACGGCCACACTGCCACTGTGTACGCTGTTTTAGGCAAATGCTCTTGTTAACAAGGCCAACACGGCTCCTGCTCAGGGCCGCTCCTCCTGTTCCTTTTGCTCCTGGCTCTGAGTCTGACTAGCACTCTTCCTCCCACGCTGCAATTAAATGCAAATGGCGTGTGAAAGCCAATTTCGAAAAGTACACAGACAAAAACTAAGTGCAAGGCACTCGCTCAGCTAATTTGTAAGGACCTGCTGGCAGCGTAAATGGCTGCAGCAGGACGAAATGGAAGGAGCGGCCACAATGCCATTCAGGCTCTGCTACACTGGCTTTCATTGGCTGGCCAAAAGTCGTGGGAGTCTTTCGTTGAAATGAAGTTCAAAAGCTTCCATTTCTGTACATAAGATTTCTCAGAATCCATGAAGTATATATGTATATCCTGCTGGTCACATCTAATTGAAGATTTATTTGTAATTACTAAATGCAGAGCATCATTTAATTAGAAATTAATTTGTAAGTAGGCTCAGTTCTCGTGTAACCCCACAAGTGTCCGTAATTCACTGCCCAATCGAAGCCCACAAAGTCTGTGACTTAGGGCCCTAACTTTAAGCTGCATTAGGGACTGCTTTGAATACCCGTATTCAAATCGGCCATGAACTATCGCTTTCGCATTCCGAAGTTCCCATGCCAACAATTAGAGCCTCCAACTCTGGCCTTTGTCTACTGGTGGGGCCTTAATTGCTCAAAGGACGGACGCGATTTCAGCTAAGCTGCAGGCCGCATATTCGGTTGGTCGCAATTGAAACCCTTTATTATAATTTGGCCAAGACATGCGGCCGTCCAGTTGGATGATCTGAGTTCGAGCGGAAGGAGTGTGAGTGGGTGGATTGGCGGGTTTGTCGGATTCGCCGGTGCGTGCCTTTATTCATTGACGTTGACCCAAACTAAAAACCTCAAATAACGCAAAACACAAACAATCAGTTACGATCCCACCGCACGCCACACAGTGGAATGATATTTTAACTTATGTGGCTTACATTTTAAGATGATGAAAATTATTGCTTTTACATTTTTCAAACTAAAAAATATATTTACTCCTTGCCTACTTTAAAACACATAACTTTCTTTTAAATATGCAAATATTATTTTATTTTAGGCTTTAAAAATAATGGCATACGAATTGTGAGATTATTATTTTTATATATATTTTTATAGTACCATATTATGTTTAAATAAAATATATAAAATGTTTGTAAAAATGTTCTTTTTATATGTTTTTATTGTCATTTGACTATTAAACCCGTCGCTCTTAATCGTTGTCTTTACTCGTAGTCTTTATAGGCTTTCTTAGTCGTTATCCTCCTAACTCTAAGGTTGTTGTCTAGATTATTTATTTTGTTTTACTTTAGTGCAAAAATTCCCACTGTGCACCATGCCAGAAGCAGAGGCTTGGGAGTCGAGGCTTGTGCGGAATCATGTCAAAATCCAAAGCCACAAACAATTAAACAAAATTGCAAATTAGACGTTATTTAGACCAAAAACCAACCAGTGCTGCCAGAAGCTCACTTCCAGCCGAAAAAGTTGACAGCCACCGCAGCAGCAGCACCCGTAGGAGGAGCAGTAGGAGCAGGAACCCGGGCAGGAACAACAGCAAAATCAACAACAAGGACTCGACCGGCCACGCCCCATTTGAGGGCGCTACTCCCGCCCGCTGCACACAGTGAAATGTCAAAAGGAAGGAAGTGTAGGAAATTGCCTATTTGCAATTGTAATTTATTCATTTTGCTTAATATGCCGTGAAGCGCAAGGCTTTCAGTGGCCGCCTCCCTTTTGGCCCAAACAAAACAATAATTTTCTCATATTTTTTGTGTGTGTCGCCCATTTTTGGGGGTCACTGCCTGCTGGTTGTTTGCCTATTGCAATGGTTTGACTAATGACTCGGTGCCAAGGTCATGGCCTGCCTTGCCATGCTCGCCTGACTGCCTGCCAGCCTGCCTGCCTGCCTTCCTGCCCATTGTTGTCGATTTCAATTAGGAGCTGCGCTTAATTTGCATAATTATCATAAAGTTTGACGAGGGATAACGAGCCAGTCGAGTGGGAAATTGTCCAACTAGGATTTTATCTGATGGATGGATGTTGTACTTCTCGGAATGCAAATGAGTTCTTTATGGTTAGCTAGAAATGGTGCAGTGACAAGTTTTATTAAAGTTGTCCTACATATATTTTAATACGTTAAAAGATATTAAATAGAATGTAAAATTATATATTACACAGTTAGCATTACTTTTGTGTCCCATTTTTAAGATGGAATTTAATACAATTTAACCTTTGTTTTATTGCTTTTGTTAAGCCACCAAAACAAGGACTCTATCGTTGCTCTGCCAGCTCCCTTAACCTTAATCCTTAAGCTGTTAGTCACCATTTGCACAAGATCTTTGATTATTGAGGGACTAGCTGGAAGGAGAGGGAGAGAGAGAGGATGTAGAGTATTATGCCACACCCTGAGGGTCCTTTCAGCAGGATGCTTTGGTAAATGGACTGCAGAATCGGCTTGTTGCTGGTCGATGGAGCTATTTAGACCGAGTTTCCTGGCCTTCCGCTCACCTTGGGCCCCAAGAAATGGGCCATAGATTGCAGTTTTATGTCACAACATTCAAACAAATCGCCGGCCATTTAAAACGGTTTAAAAGCCATTGCTGCAGCCCGTAACAGCCACACGGTGTCCTGGCGACAGTCACGACAGACAACAACTGGGCTGAATGAGTTTCCCTTTGCCCTGATTTCATACTCTTAGCCCCTCTTAGGGCAGTTTCCTTTACCCGGAGCCCTTTCCTTTCCGGGGATGACAATAAATGAGCCCCCATTTGCGTACGAGCGTGCTCGAGAGAGCGACGACGTCGGCGGCGGTGGCGGCTGTGCCTGGAAAAGTCTGGGAAATTGTTTTGGCTGTCGAATTACGTAAACATTGTCATAAATGAAAAATTTAGCAGTCGTAGCCGGAGTCAAGCATTTCATTTGCCCAGGCAAATTTGTCAATCTTGTTGGAGAGTTTTTTCGCCGTCTCGGCTTTGGCCGAATTCCATTTTGGCTGAGACGCCGCAGGACACACATGAGATGGTTTTGTTTTGTTTACATCTTGGGGAGGTCAGTGATGTTAATTTGTCGGAAAAATAGAGATAGATTTGAACATAAATATTTGCTTAAATTATTTCTAAAATATATAAATTCCAAGCTAATTTTGAACTGAACTATAGAACATTTTCAGTGGTAATAAATTCTTTTATGGGCATGTATTTAATTGAAATTACTTTAAGGATTTTATTTTATTAGAATTCAAATAGATTTCCATCTTCTTTCTAATTTTCTAATAAACTTTTAAATTGTCTAATAAAATTCCTGGCAGCACTACCTCTAAATCCTAAAAAAGTCATTTCTTTCCTCTTGATGGAAGACTTTCTCTGTCTGGTTTCTGCGGCAGGCGCGACATATTAATTATTCATTTCGATTTTGGTTTGCTAGCAGCGGGATACCCGAAACAACGAAAAGAGAAGAAAAAATAGAAAATAACGAGGATGACGGCCTGGCTCTTGGGCTGCTCGTGATTTATAAACACGCGCGTCGCTTTGGGTGATTTACTGCAAATTGCTTTATAATGTTATATACGTTTTGTTGCCGATATTGTTGCTTTTCGGCGGTTTGCCTGCTCGGTAGTAATTATAAGCAAAACGGAAAGAAAAATGAGCCACGATTTGGGCGGGATTTGTAATCCAACCGATTAAGTATACGAGCCTTGGGCTTAGGCTTAAGGTTGTTAACAATTCAAAGATCAAAGGATTTTGGCTATAAGGCATAGAAATGTTGAATTTATTATACCAGCTACAAAAATTATAATATTCTTGTTAGAATGCAGATTTTCCTCAAGTGATTAATATTTATGTTCTTGCTGCTCTTATTAATCGACATAAATTTAAATCGAAGTTCTGCTAGCTTTGCCCAGACATTTGTCAATGTAAAAGGGTAATTACTCAGGACGAGAGTGCGTTTATCTCCGATTTGCCTAATTGATGTGGCCCAGGGACATTGACAACACACTTTACGACTTGAATCTTAATCTTTGCTACTTTCCTGACACCTCTACCTATATACTACAGTGTAGCTTTTGTTTTAGAGAGCCCTGTGCTTATCTGGTTCAATTATTCAGCATCCATTACTTTTCATTTGCATTAGTAATTTTTAAAGCACATTTTCTGGGCGACCTCGAAGCATTTTTAATGATTTCGCCATGGCAGTGACAGGAAGGCGAAAATACACTTTTCCGGGAGCAGCAGACGTGTAAAAGTAAAAGCGAATCTTTGTACGATACAATTTACATAGCGCATCTGTGAATGTAGACAGCATTTTTGTATTTCTGAGGAATATATATATATATATATGTGCTTGTATTTATGTAAATTTTGGAAGCTGCGTTCCGGCAATGTTTGGCCAGCGCCTTTTTATTGTATAAATTTCTCGTAGCTGAAAATTAGAAATGTTCCACTGCGTTCAACTTCACTGACAGTGCGTGGCAAATTGCTTTCCAAAGTCTGAAGTCTGGCATGTCTACAGAAAACAGAGAACACACACGTTGCTGCAGAGAGAGAAATTTCGGGAATTTACCAAAGTATTTTTTTAATTTTAAAAGGAAGGAAACCTACAACAAAGGCAGGTATTATACTGCATTTAAAGGTTTTTGTTACCTTAAAATTCCAATTAATATTGAAATATATTTTTTAGAACTTTTAACTTTGTTAAATATTTAATCCCAACACATTTCTCTGTCTCAGATTTTTAAAATCCCCAAAAAACATTTTGTAAATCACACTTTTCTTTCCTCTGCACAACCAATATCTAACAATAATAGCAAAAAACGGTATTTTTTACTTTTCTCCCTGCCTTCCGTTTCCTAACAATAAGTGCGGTGGGGGAGGGGGTGAAATACAAAAAAGTTGGAAAAGTAGGCGGGATGATATAGCGCCCATATATGGCTGCTGTTCGCCGTAGCGGCAATTTGCATGTGCAGACTATGGCACATAATATCCATGCATTAGAATTATGAATCCCCCGCCTCGTTTCGAATAATGGCAGTGAGTGCCGGAAAAATTTTAGCTGTACTGCGAGTAGATAAATATGCGCAAATATCGAAATTCTGCCTCGAATATTACGGCGTGTGCACACGGCGTATGCGTAATAAATGTGCCTGCTGCCATTATTATGACATTAATGCCTATGAATCGATCATCCCTCCCCCAAGGCCTCTGTGAATCCTGACTAAAATAATTATAGTGCGTCGGAAAAGTACACTGACGCCAGTCCCGACGAATGAATAAATCCCAGGCGAAGCGAACTAAGCAGAGCGGGACAAAACTAAGCCGCCTGCCAGACGGGCAATTAACTTAATTACTGTTTAAACTTTTCAGTCCCGGCCAGACGTTGCTCCGTGGGCGAAGTCGGTGCAAAAAAATTTATATATTATATGTATATATATTTAGCAAATTAAATTCCCGAGTTGCTGCCAGAGATTGAGCACGTGGCCGTACCCGAAGTTTTAAGTAGCCGAAAAATGAAAATACCAAACGACGGCGATTACAAATGCACGGTAGGATAATGGTCAATATAACAGAAAGATATAGTTATAAATTTATGAGGAATAAAAGATATTTTGAAATTAAATAAAGAAGAATTTATTTAAAGTGAAAGAAAAGGGAATTTTATACATTAATATAAAATATATATAGTTCTTTAAACATATTTTCTTTAATTGTCAAATAAAATCCTAAAAAATATATTTGATGTATTTATTTAGTAGTTATATTTTCCTTATACAAATATCTTAATAAATCCCTAATTTCTTCTGTTTTTATCCATAAAATTATTCATATATCCCACTGTACTCCCACTGCACTCCCATCATTATGCAGGCGGCATGCCCCATTATCATTTTGCCTCATTTCCGTTGTCGTTTTTGATTTTATTGCCATTGCAGTGGCAGTGGCAGTGGCAAAAGTGAAAGAAGCCGCTCTCCAGTTTCTGGCAATGAGTGCTTTCGGGGCTGGGGGGAGAGGAAAGGGGTTTCTTGCGGCATAAACTCGACTCGACTCTCGATTCCTGGCCAGCATTTAGCCCGGCTTTGTCAGTTGCAATAACTTTCGCGTCAGTCCAGCCAACAGATCGTAATGCTCTCCTCCGCTCTCTCTCTCTGCTCTTTACAGACCACACTTCGTGCGGAGAAGCCAAAGCGGCCTTTGTCTGTGCCTGGCAATTGGCCAAGTTAATAGAGAGCCGGGAGGCCCGATAATGACGTTGCTGCTGCTGCGGCAGATGCTGATGATGAGGCTGCTAACTTGGTTATTGCTGCCGGCCTAGAAAGGACCACACACAGGACTGCGACCAGACCAGGAGCCCCGTCCCAGACAGACAACAAAAACAAGGGCTCGAAGGCAAAAGCCGGCGCTGCAACGCCCTCGTCCTGGGCAGGCTTACTGCATTTCCGCTTCTCGTTCCTGCTCCTGCTCCTGTCATCGCTACAGCCATTTCCAGTCCGCCTCAGCCATGCCCCACTGCCATCCACTGACGCTCTGCGTGGCCCGGCTGCTGCTCCTCGTCGTGATTGTGATGAGCGGTAAGTACCCACCCTCCTCTATGAAAAGTACCCCCGAAACTGACCCAAAGCCGCCCCAAAAGACCACCCAACAAGCCGCCTGGGGCTACCACTTTATATTGTTGCCACAGTTAATTGTTAGCATTTGTTTGGCGGCCATTCTCTTGCTCCTTTTTGGCCCTAATTGTCCGCCCTGGCTCTGAATTTTTGTTTCAATTAACAATTAGCTTGCAGACAGAGCATTGCATTAAGTATAACAATATTGCGTCCAACTTGGGAGGCAAAATTAGGTGAAATGAATTTTGAAACATTTCTTTGTGTGTACAGAGTTCTCCCTCTGGGCCAAAACTCGAAATGTATTTCCAGTAAATAAATAAACAAAAAATAAACCCACTTTGTGTGTGTGCGTGAGTGCATCAAGTGGAATTGCAAAAGTACAAAAATTCAATAAACTGCAGCAAGTTGAAGAAACTTAAATCGGCTTTTAGTTTGAGTTAGCAAGTTTCCGAAAAGAAACAGTTTAAGCCTTTCCCTGGCAGAAACCATTCTGGCCCTAATGCTCTTAACCCTCGGGGAGTATCCAGCAAAATGTCTTGTCAGCAATTATTTCACTTGAAGCCCCAAAACCATTTCAAGAGTGCAGGACTTGATTCAACAATGTGATTCTGCCTGCTTTCATAAACTTGGTGTTGGCCAAATAAAAACAATTGAGCACTTGGAATAATTTGGCCCAAGGCATCGACTTAAAATTCTGGCTATAACCACAAATATTATCCGAAAATATTCAACAATAATTTGCGAAATTGTGTTGTGAAACTTTGGAGCGGCCAGTGGTCATATCAATGCATCGCCACCAATAAAGTGGGTAAATCGAACAAATTAAGTATACGGCACGTGCCACCAGCAGCGGCATGCGGTGCGTTTTGGCCAATAGTTTTCAGCAGGAGATTAACGCAATTTAAATGTGAACGGGGTCATTTCAATTGGCCAGCGCCCAAAACTGATTTAATTAACAATTGTCAAAGTGCAGCGAGAAACGAAGCCCTTAATGTATTTGATTTATTTTTAAAGCGTCCAGAATTTATTGCGGCAATGGCAACAAATAACTCCCGAGGAGAGAAGGGTCATTGGAACAATTCAAAAAGTGCTCGAATTAATTGCATTTTTCGGGCGGCAACTGAAACAGGAAAACAGAAAGCAGCAGGAACGGCAGAAAACAGAGAAAAAAGCACAAAAGTCGCATGGAAAAAATAAGCGACGGGCGTGGACATATTTCAAAATTCAATTAAAATAAAACAAAAAGGCGGCAGCTACAGCTACAGCGATAGCGACACTATGCAATTTCCGCTTAGGGCGTGGCACAGCCAGGTGGGCGTAAAAATAATTAAAGCCCGACCAAATAAACATTGACGGCATCGCACAGTCCTCCCTTTTGGCCAATTCTAGGTACACAAACACGCACAAATACACAAACAAACATGGCCAAATGGCGGCCATTTTTTAGCGATTTTGCGCTTGACATTTGCCGCTGACTTCTGCATCCGACATGCCCAACATTTTCAATTGAATTACGCCAATATGTCGAAGGAATTAAAATAAAGCAAGGCGATATTTGTGGGCTGCCGTTGTTTTAGCTAAGCCACGAAAACAAGATGAATGGGCATCGCTTTCGCTTGAAGCCCGCTAATCCCGATCAGTCCATCCGTCTGTCCATCAATCAATCAATCACTTGGCAGCAGCAACAATTCTTCTAAGTGCATTTTCGTGTTTGCAGGCGGTGGAATTAAGCGCGGAATAGAGCAAATGCCACCTGCTAGTTGCGGGTTCTCACAATTTTCTAGTTTCATCCACTGAAAAATAACACTATTTTTAAACTAAATTATAAACGTAATTGTTAAAAATCGAGGCTTTCGAGGGGTACTTTAGTTACGATGTATATTTTTTCCCAGAGCTTAGCTAAATAACAAAGAATTTTTTTTTATTAGATCTAAATGCATTCTTATTTAATTATAAGTTGAAATTTCATTAAAAATATGTTTTTTTATACCAAGTACAAATAGTTAAATTTATTATAAGCTTCAAAAAGCTATTTACAGGAATATTTTTAAATGAAATATTTCTACTTTTAATATTATTAATATTATTCAAAACAAGCAAACAAATTGGTCGCTGAACAATCTAATGATTCCATGGAATTGGGGAAAAATGCATATCAAACATAATTCCCAAATAATATCTTTTTATACACCTTTATGGCCAGTGTCTATTTTCCTAAATTATTCCCAGTGGCCTAGTGCTTTTTTCTAAAAAAAAGTAATTCTACCATTTCACCAATTTCACCAATTTAAATATTGATTATGATTGATTTGGCGGAAAAGGCCGCAACTAAATATTGTTTGTTTGCCTTTGACCACGCCCCATTGGGCCGCACTTGAATTCGGTTTGCCGGGGCAGTTCGAATTCCGATTGCAATTCCGAATCCAATTCGCAGCGTGCTGTAAATTACACAAAGTAGAATTTACGAGTTGGTGCACTTCATAAAAGTAATTGCCTCGCATGTTTTAATATGAATATTTTTAAGTCGGCCAACACACACACAGCAGAGCCCTCTCTGGCATAGAAATTGCATATTTGAGGAGAACTTTTGGCCAGCAGTGTTTGCCTAACGCAAAATGAAATCAAATAAATAATTGCAGGGGCCAGGAGATGGGCTGGGTTGGGTTGGGTTGGGTGGCTCCTCCTGGCCACTGGTCAAATATTTGCAACAAACTTTCCGCCACTGCCGGCCAAGTCATTGAACGTTGTTGGCCAGGCCAGAAACTCAAACACACACACAGAAAAGGAATGCGAAAAGCTAAAAAAAGTTGCCAAAAAAGAAAAAGGATGAGGATCTGCAAAGAGCGAGCCAAGTGAAGCGGAGCTTTGCCAACTCTCTCCAGAAACTTGGCCACGTGCACCTGAGAGTCCTGCAGGAGGAAGGGCACCCAGAGCCCACGTAGGTAATTGAGTATGAATGGGGAATGTGTCGAAAGCGTTTTGTGATGTTTGCCAAACAAAACGCGGAGACTGGCAAGCAAAGTATCTGGAAAATGAATTCGATACATTATCAGGACGTCAAGTCGTGCGTGGTGGCGACTGGCGAAAAGTATAAATTACATTTACACCGCCGGCAGCCCATTTCTTATGCGAAACACCTGCAGCACCAGAGCAGGTTCGAGTTCTACGACCTTCCGCCACCCACAACCCGAAACCAAACCAAACCCAACCCTCCGAAAAGCAGCCAGTCTGAAAGGGGGCGGGACCTGGCCAAATGTGCGCATAAATGAATTACCAATGAACCGCACGGTTCACGTTTTCAATTTGAAAGGCTGGGCGCTAATTTTCGGGTAGGAGGAAGCCGCCTTCGAGGAGCGGCCAGGGCCAGGCTAGAACAAAGACCGGAATAACCATTTGACAGATGTGCTACTCAAGTTTTGGCCCAAAGGATACGTACAGTGGAGATACAAAGTAAAGAGAAATTAATAAAAATATTAAGAGACCTTTAGTTGTCTTGTTTATAATCTTATATATTTGTACAAATTTATATATTTATGAGAAAGGAATGTCCCGACTGAAAAAGGAATAAATATTAATATTTTTAAAATTTCATAACAAAGCCAAAAATGCAGTAAATTCCATTCGGAAAGCGTTTTTGT
>JAEIIJ010018920.1:0-79786 GCA_018904815.1 Drosophila ogumai | reverse complement strand
CTAAGTTTATTGGTCCGATATTTAAAAGATATTATGTGTATCGCAAGGTTAAGATATCGGTTGTTAGCAGACTTAAGAGGTTGATATCGAAACAAAATCTATATATGGATATTATCATCTCTATTTGGAATTGAAATAAAACCGAAATAGCAACCTGGTGAACTTGACCTCTGACCACAACGATACACTATTAAATATGACTATATATATTTAAAATATCTTAATTTTTCTCCCAGTGCCTTGCAGGGATTAGCCTTCTCGAATAACTCACGACGATCGCTGTTGAGATTGTCAGTCAGTCAGGCCCTCTCAGTGGGTTTTATTAGCACTCGACATTGTTGGGCTTTTTGAAGTGTGTTCTTGCTTGTTTGCGCTGATGTTGCAACAATGACGCGACACAAATGCAGGCTATAGGGTATAGAAATCGTTTATGGACACATTTTCCCCACAGTCATGTCTCCGCGAAGTCAGGCACGCGTCAAAGTTGATCCGGGGTCTTGCATTTGATCTCCAACGCATTTCTGGGTCAGACAACAAATACTCTCGTACTTTGAAGGTTCCCAAAAAATATAAAACTCGGTCGAGACTTACTGACGCGGCCAAAAAAATAAATATTATAAAAAAAAAGCCAGCGCTTCCGTTTCGTATTGAGGTAATTCCAGGAATTGAGTCAAACATTTTCACACACTCTCTTATATCATCAGTTATGCCCATGAATCGAGGCATATATAGTTGTATATATGTACATATATCCCCCCGCCGATCGTATGACGGATGGAGCGTGCAGCGCCCGCCGCTGTCAGCCAAAAACTGCAGCGACTGCAATTCTCTGCAACGGAAGAGAGTCTCACTTGAAACAAAATATAAAAAACAGAACTGGAAAAAATGTAAAATAAATATAAACGTACATGTAACAACAACAGGAAAACTGACAAAAAAAAAAGAAGAGACAAAAACCTGGTAAAAATTATTATGAAAAACTGCGCGGGCACGAGAAAATTATTTGCCCGAAAAATGGTTATAAAAAAAGTAAAGAAAACTGGAAAAACTTGTTGTCAATATAAGTGTCTTGCCCAGAAAGAGATGGCAAAATATACACTGCATTATGCTCGCGAATCGCGATATAACTGGCACTAGTGGTAGTAGCCGCTTTTCTAGGCGACCAACCAAGACTGGTTGTTCGCTTGGCCGACAAAGTTGCGTGGGCTTTATTGGCAGTTTCGCGGTAGTGTGGAAAATATTTGCCTGAAAATTGTACAAATTAAATTAACGACATGGCGGCTTTTTGATATATAGTATGTGTATGTGTCAGTTTGGGTTTCTTTTTTGTTTTTTGACTGCAAATCGCTGCATAGCCCACTCTCAAGATACTAGTTGTAGACACTTTGGTTGGGCATAGTCGAATGGGTAGAAATAAATATAAATTGTAAGTGTTTAACGATTGTGTCACTTTTAAAATAAAATATGACAAATTATACTTACAGTAATATGCATTTGCATGGGTTTTCCTTGAAGAGGGAAATGTTTTTAGAAGCTCATTACAAGATCCTTTGATCTAAAATTAACTGAGTATAATCGTAAATTGCTTTGTATATTACAAAATACATAAAAAGAGGGCACAAAATATTAAGAAATAAATATTACACTAACAAAGGTGACTTGAAATATAAGCTGAAATGATTTTACGTCAATGGAAGATAAACATTGAGATTTTAATACTTTTTCCTTATTTCTTTCACAAGTTGTTATTCCTTAACCTTTCTTTTTAGAAAAAAATATATTTATTTGGTTCCCATTTTTATAGGCTACCTTTAATTTTCTCTCCCAGCAACATTGTATTTTTTTAGTACCTTTAATTGAGTTCAGGATACCTTGCCGTCGGTGCCGCCGCCTTTACCTTTTTACCTTTTTTTTTTTTTTTTGGCAAAACCTCCGTTCACATGGCTTGGTGAGCGGCTTGTTGTGGGGTCGATCTGCCACACTCGAACACACTCATACTCACACTCGTATTCACACTCACACCCATGGCACTCGCAGCGGGTGACAAGCGTTCCATAATTTAGACGGCTGTTCATCAGCGGACCACGCAGCCAGCCACAAATCCATCAACAGTGGCGCCTGCATTCGAGTCTGGCTTTTGGCTTTGGGCCTGAACTGGAGTTCACAGAGAGAAAATAGGGCAAATAAAGGATTTGCTTTAAATGTAAAAAGAGTGCTCTTAAATATCTTACTAAAAATTATTCTTAATGAATTAGGAATGCTAAATGAATTAAAAAGCTTATAACATGTTAGAAATATTTACTAATTAACTAAGGTTTGAATCTTCAGATTAGGGACAACTTCTGAGTTTATTTTCTTATCGAAGTAAATAATTATCCTTCCCTTTTTCTACTAAATTTTACAACAAATAATATTAAACATTTCTAAATATACATTTAAATCCTATTTTCTCACCGTGCAGTTGCATCACTTGTCTCTCGATTTCTGTGCCAGAAATTAATGCATGTAATTAATAACGTGGCCTGGCAATTGTGTCTGGTTCGTGGAAGCCAGCCAGTTCCTGCCACCAGGTTGTAGTTTCTTCTATTTTCCATTTACTCTGGCACTTGTATATATTTTTTTCGGTGGGCTTGCTACACCCCGGTGTTAATGGGTGTGTGTGTTTCTGAGCTGTCCACAGAACTGGGCCTCGTGACCATTAATTACAGCATCTTACAAGTGCGATCAAGAGCTGGGTGAGGGGACCGGACTTGATCCCTTCGAAAAGCCAAGAGAATTTTGGTTTAAGGGCGTTGCGAGACTGATATCAGGTAGCACTTGATTGGATTAACCTTGTTCGTGATCCTTTTTATTGAATGATGTGTTGTGTGAATGATGGAAACACGTGTAACTGATTTCTGGATAAAAGAGGAGTAGAATTTTTAAGGGGTTCTTGGAAAATTAAAGTAAAATATTAAAAAAAAAAAAAACGATCGCGATAAAATTAAATTGATAAGACAGGTTTTCAATATATTATTTGATAAATAAAATACTCATATTTCCCTTGAGTATTTTCAAACCTAAATCACCTTGAAATAAACGATTACCCTCTCAGCAAAGTCCTCCATAATTTCCCCAAAGGATACATGTTTGTCCCTGACATCTCCCACAGCTAGATGCGAGTGTTCCAAGGACTCTCTGTCTCTCCTAGCTCCAGGCTAAACTGCGCACGTCCGGCAGTGCGTCCTTGAGATCCCCGTAGATCCTTGGAAAGTTTCCCAGCTAAAGACAAAAACTTGTCACCAGCTCCTGTCGCGTGTCCCTCAACTGAAGCAGCACGACGACGACTACTTAAACAGTCTCCCTAAAATCCGACACAGACTCGACAATGCCTCAATATCCATGAGTATATCGGGAGACAATGAGGAATCAATAAAATTTTACAAGCGCTGACGACGACACCCGCGGATATACATATCCTTCGATTTTTGGCAACGGACCACGCGTATACCATTATTAATTTTTGTAAATGCGCGTGTCAAATGTCAAACACTAAAAATCAAGGTAAGCGAGGTAGTATAGCTATTGCCCTTGCCTTTACCTTTGCCATTACTTGTTTGCATCTCAAGGACACTCTAGGCCATAAAGTCATTTAGGCCCAATCAATGCCTATATTGTTGTGCTCTAAATGCCCATAATGAAGTGCCACACGCAGTTAATGGGTCCTGAGTTTTGGCAGTAGCCTTGACGCTTCAGGCAAGGCCACAGGTCACATATAGGTACCAAAAATCGCAGGTATCCTAATTACTTGATTTACTTACTTAACTTGAACGAAATTGAGCTGTGCGTTATATGCTAATGTTTTCATTATGGCTAAGTACTTCCGTTCTACTTTTAGATTACCCTTTTCATCAGACATTTATCATGATGGGGAATTGCAGTCTTTTCATGTGGTTTGAAAAGTTTATGAAGGAAAATTGAATTATTAAAGGGGTATTCTTATGTTTTTCTTTTTTAAAATGATTAATAAAAAATAAATAAATAAATTTGAATAAGAAATATAGAAATGTATTTTAGAATTCTATTAATATCTTTAATATGATGTAAAAGGTTTTATAAATTATTTTGTAGAATAGAAAGTTGTTTATGGTTGTTTGTTTCCTTAAGTTTCAATAAAATTCTTTAGGGGTATTTCATATTTTTAAAAAATAAAAAACTATGTACTTTTTAAGTTCGAAGATTAGATTGCTTTTCTCTCTTGAACAAAATAAAATACCATTCCCTTTAGAGTATCCCCCATTCGCTGATCATCTCCCCAACTTTTATACCCATTTATTATGGTGTTTACTTTGTCGCCTGCCGCCTTAAATTTCATTTTACTATTGTTTGTGTCCAATAAAAAAAAAGGGCAGCCACTATTTAGCTTCGTTTCAGTTTGTTTATTTTCGGTTTCGATTCATTTAAAGAAAAAAGTGTACATCACGTAGCCATTAGCTTTGATGTTGTGCCGAAGGGAGCCCCCTCCTCCACTCTCATCACGACAATTACGCATATTATTTGCACAAATTACGCATGGCAAATTATTTGTACATACATATTTTATTATTGGACTTTCTCGTTATGCGTGGGCACGCAATTCATGGATCCGTGATTTCGAGGCGGAGCCAGGGCGGCGCTCTCTAACAAATTGTTAACAACTTGATTATGCGTCTAATGGCGAAATTGCAGTAGCAGAAATACATGAGGATATATATTGTATGGTAGCTCTATGTATGTATATAGACCACGACCACCCCCAATTTGATATTTTTACAGTCTTTGGCATAACCATAACTTGACCATAATTGCGCCTTTTTCCTGTTCGTATGAGCAATTTGCTGCTGCCACATCAGAGGCGACAGTTTCTCTCTCCGACGGACCCATCAAAGGCCCCCAAAAAAATACAAAATGTGACGACGACCACATGAAAGCGGCCAGAAACATAAACATCTACTTAATGATTTCCCCTACTGTACCTTCTGCTGTGCCTTCTTCATTCATAATTCAGTGGGAGGCAAACATAATTTCATTGTTGTTTACATAGTAAATTTATACTTTTTTACAACATGTTTCCATTATTTTAGTAGTGAGTAAACACAGCCACATGTGGCACATTTCTGTGCGGTTGCAATTGTGAACTTCAAAGTCTCGGAACGTGCAGACTGCTTGGCAACAGCCAGGGAAAATATTATGGACGGGTTGGGCGACCGACCCAACTCTATAACCATATCCTGCACTTGAAATTATATATCTTATTTCCTTGGTTCTTGAGGGAAATATCAATTTCAGTGGGATAATATAGTAGAGTAGGTTCAATCTCTTTGTCTTTTCTTAACTAATTCTAAAGTATGTTTAAAATGCTGAAATTAAAAGTGAATCGCCTTAAAAAATATAAATCCCTTTACCTTTAAATATTAATTCTGTATAAGTTTTCTTGGATAAACTCCCAATAACAAATACCTTTTGAAACCCCTAGAAGAAACCCCCTTTCTTTCCTTAAAAATCAATTACACTTTCCCACAATTTTCCTTACCGTGCACTCCCCTCAAAAAAAAAAAAAAAAAACCGATCACATAACAAAATTAGCAATTACATATCGACACCCAGAATAAGAGAAAAGAGACTCTGCTGTTCCCACGCACACGTCGGGGGACATACGATATATACACATATTGGGAAATATGTTTGGCCATAAAAATGACAAGTGCCGAACTCGGTTGAAACATCAAAGCCTCGTGAGTCGTGTGGCACGTACACACATGTGGCAGTAATAATGAGACAAGTGCAACATACTTGCAAAATGTCATTTGGTGTCAATAATTCCAGGGACCAGCACCAGCACCCACCAAAAAAATATGTATATATTCCCATGAAAAACTGTCGTTGGTGGTTGGTTTGGAACACAGACACGACATTTTCCCAGTGAGAGGGTAAAATTGGCAAATGACAGAAAATTCGGCTAACGATGCGGATACATCTATACATAGGTATATATGGGAAATGTGGGTAATTTTCTAGGGGTTGTGCCATATAGCTGTGCAATTTCTCAACCTTTTTCTTCAACAAAAACATCTTGTTTACTTGGCACTTGTCGCTCTTGGGGGCGTAGTCTTGGCCAAAACCTTGAGCGAAAAGGTAAGAAAGAGCTGACCAAGTTCAAGACTGCATTTTTAAAGAGTATCTTTTGGCCCTGCCCTTCTGCTTGAGCTTAAAGACATTATTGTTATTAAGACATTATTAACACAGATATTTATGCGACACAATCTTTTTCTTCTTCAGCTGTTTTTTGCATTCACATAAATCATTCAAGTCGTTGGCTGTGTGTGTTTATTTTTTATTAACGATTTTTGCATAATTTATACTAATCAAAAAAGGAAAGAGAAAACAATTAAAAAACAGATTCGTGTCGAGCCCGCAGATTTTTTTTATTACTTACAACTTCTCCTTAACTTACCTTTCTCTGAGCTGCTAATGAAGTGAATTTCTGTTCGCTTAGTTTTATGTCATTTGGTGGAGGGGCGAGGTAGCAGCCAGTGTTCAATCTAACCAGAAGTTAATTTGATTTTTTATTTGCTGTTTTGTGTTTCATTTGCATGCTACATGACCAGAACACGTTTTCGAATTTTACATATTCGTTCCGTTTCGTTTCGTTTCGTTGCTTTGAAGGTATCGCATAACGTTCACATACAACTCATATCTTATGTTTATCTGCACTCAATGGCAACGTTTCATCAAAATGTCAGCGTATATCATAGAAATCAATAAATTTCATCTTGCCAATGCACAGGTAAAAAAATATGTATATATGTATATATACAAATTGTTTATCAAATTTATTGTGTTGGCATTTTGCATAAAGTTTGCGACGGGTGTTGTTTTTAACTCATATTTTATTTTACAGCCATGGGTGGGTATTAAAACAATGGAATCTTTAAGTGTGTTTAAGGGTACCTTTATCGGAATATTTATTAAATTAAAATATAAATTGTGTTTTAGTAGTTTAGTTAGTTAGTTTTAGTAGTAGTGAAAGATATTTGAAAAAGTATCGTAAAAATATTTTAGTTAATTTTAAAAAGTTTTTTAAATCGACAAATAAATTATAAAATAAATCCTATTTTCAAGCATTAAGCTCAGTAAAAAATAAAATCCCAAGGCACCAATTAAAAATAAGAGAACAATTTTTATTTAATATAGACTATTTTCTATACTCCCTTAAATTACATTAAAATACAAAAATAATCCAAAGAAAATTCAATATTCCATCTCCCAGTTCCACAACATCACACATGCTTATTTTTCCTATCCAACCATAAAGTAACACATTAAGCACCCAAGATTTAACAGAATTTGCTCATTTCGCACTAATTTCCAACTAATGCCAGAGGTCTCTGCCTCTGGAAAGGCCAAAGCACTGACCGACCGACCGCAAGACAAAGGCCAGACTGGACGAGGCAATTGAGTCTGAAATGTTAAGCCTTTTAATCAATTGCCAAAAATACAGAAAGAGACCCAGACACACATGTATTCCCAAAAGAGAAGATTTTGGCCCGCAAAAATGTTCATTTCGAGCGGCATTAAGTTCTCATTGCGGGGACAGCCGAGGTTTAGTTTTGGTTTTCCTTTCTCGGGATTTTAATGGGACCCAAAATGCTTAAATCCAGCAGGGAAAACTCCCCAATTATAATATAAAAATCAATTTTCCCCGGCAATTACTGTTATGTGGGGGCGTTACAAACAATTTGACCCCCGAAAATATTTTCCCCACTTTGTTTGGGATTTTGTTTTTCGCCTCTGCGTTTGCTGTTGCATGTGTAAAATGTATTTGAATATTTGATGACTTTGACAAGTTTGATTCGTTGGGACAGTGACAAGCTGATAGACAAAGGTTCCCAGTCCCCCTCGAAGATATGACATGAAAATTGTTAATGATATATGAGGTTCGTTCCCCGATTTTCCCAACTTCCATCCCATCGGCTTCCATATATCCATCTAATTGATTTCGTTGTGTGTCCAGTCTAGCATGTTACTTAGTCAGCGCAGCCTGACAGTTGGACAGTTTTGTAGGCCCCCCACCCTCTCGTACCTCGGGTTGTGTGTGTTTATAAAGTCATTACCGGGAGCAGCAGAGGCAGCTAGCCAGCTGGAATTAGTGGATGGAGTTCAAAGTTCTTTGGGTTCTGTTCCAACCTGCACATCATCATCATCATCATCGACAATCAGCGACACTCAGTGACACTCAGCTACTCTCAGCGCTTTTTGTTTCGCACTTGTTTTGTGGACAGGGGAAATTCTGTAAAAAGAAATTTAGAAATTATATTGTATATATTTTTTATATAGTTCATTAAAAATGTCTAACATATTTTAAGTATAATAGAGAAATTTGTTTAGCATAACATTAAATAATACTTTTTGTTGATATATGTGATTCATCGGCTTAAAATTGATAATTCCGTTTGATTTTTCAATGTCTGAAATATGTATAATTAAAAACTAAACTTATACATACTTCTCGATATTTTATATTTCTTTAAATTAAACTTTACTATATTTGCGATATGTTATAGGAGAAATAAATTTATTGATCTATTTTGCTGAAATTTTTCTACAAAAATATATTTTTCTAGAAAATTAGATTTATTATTATTTTTATTTTATATCTTTTGTAACCGTAATGTCTAAAATAACCACCAATATCTTTCCGCCCCATCGAAACCACACTGTAATAATTTCCGCTATTGATTTTTATGCAATTTCATTTAATGACAAAACAGTGGCAAACAAAAAATGTTAATTTCTACAAATTTTCACCGTGGCGCCAAGCCAAGGTGACAAGGGATTTGGTTGCACCTCTCCATGTCACGGCTGTCGTCCATAAACGCACACACCACACACCGCACACACTCGGGCACACGTGGCGCGGCACTTGGGCGCACGTGCCCCGCCCCTTAGGCCGCCCATCTACCGTTAGAGACATTTTGCCCGATCATGTTTGGGTTAATGAGTGGGGCGTGGCAGGGCGGCCCGTTGATTGCCGGTTCAACTTGCAACGTCTCGCAAGCGAGCTCGTGGCAAGCTTTTTTGAAAGTCATTCTGAGGAATTTAATTTCATGGATTAAGGAATAAAAATATTTTTAATTCAAAAGAATATTTTCTAATTTATTTATTTACAATATTTAATACATTAAATATCTATGCATTCCCTTCTTTAATTATTTCTTTAATTAAGCTCAAAGCTTCAATTACTCTTGAATAAATACCAGAAGAACTCCATTTAGTTCCTCTTTAGAACTCTAACCCATAATTCACTTGAAAAATATGTTGAATTTTAATGGTTTCATTTTCAAATCGATTTCCCTTCGCCGGCATAAATCAATTCCGTGCTTTTGCCCAGCCCACCCACGCCCCTCCAATTAAGTGGCTCAAATATTTACAAACGCCCCTTCGGCAGCAGGCAACCAGCCAGAATTTAAATATTTTGTCACTGTTTGTTGGACACCCGACATTTAACCTTAGCCCACAACAAGTCTGCTCCTCGTCAGACTGCCGACTTCCCCATTTATATATATCAGAGGGAAAGAGATCCACAGCTGCGTCAGCATCATTTACATTCAAATTAAAACGAAAACGACGAGGAAAAACGCCAAAAAGGAAATTTATGCCAAAGGGAGCCGGGGCAAGACCCCAGAAACCAGAGTTTCTCATCTGGCAAATGATGAGTTTGTTACCATTTTCAGTGGCGGGGCAGGCGGCGCAGCTCTCTGTTTGTTTTGACACTTGGACTACATGGATCTGCGGCGGCGGCCTATAAATTAGCCCCTGACATTTGACATATGTATATAGTACAGTATAGTGGTGGCTCCTGTAAAGATCACCGCCTGGCGATAGCCTAATGTTTTGTTTGTTTTTGTGATTAGTTTGTAATTAACTGGAATGACGAGATCGTTCATCAGAGATATATCTGCAGCAGGTACAATTTTTGGCAATTGGTAAAAGGTGCCAGATAGACAAATGCCGATAGCACCTTTTTCAATGAGTTCACCATATAATTAGAGGAAGTGTATGGTTATATATTCCCCCACAAGATGTTTATCCTCCAAGTTAATTTCTTTATAATTAGGCAAAGAGCTTGGGCCCTTCTCTCTCTCCCCTGAATATAGTTATCAAAAATGTTTGGCCAATCATTTCTGATTAGTTCGGGCTCTCAATCAAAAGGGGAAAACTATAGAATGAAGCATGGAAATTTCCCAATTTTCATACGCTTATCCACACCAGAAAACTGAGATCCAAAAACCCGGTCCAATCATCCATCAAGACTCCACTTAAAACTCCCAAAACTCCGCTGCTGCTGCTGGTGCTGCTGGCGTGTCAATCGAATTTTCTGGGCAACACGGAGAGTGAGAGAAAATGAATTTCACTTTGAGTGACCATGAAAATGCATTCGTTAAACACTGAAGCTGAGGCGGTGGATGTATCTGAAGCTGTATCTGTATTTGTATCTGATTCTCCCCTAGCTCCTTGTCTCAGACGTTTTCAATTTGTTCTGCCGGCAAGGCGACACTTGCACCCAAGGAATTACGCCTATGTGGAACAGGATATGTGTTTGTTGCGTCGAGGATTGTTGGCTGAGAAATTGAAACAGGATTTCTGGCTACTTTGCATAGCTGTGAAGAGGCCTTATAATGCGTAATTTATGGGGAGTATTTCATTTCTTTTTTTTATTGAACAAAAGTAGCGGGTAATTTGAGTCAAGGGGAAACTAGAGATGAAGGGGAAATTGTTCAAAATAAAGGCATTATAGGAATATATGTCTGCTATAAGAAAAAAAATCCGCCATTAAATATATAGTAAATTTAAATATTATTAAATTTTGTAGCTGAAAATAGTTGTAGAAAAAATGCAATGCAAAAGTCTTGTAAATTTTTTGGTTCACATATTTTTATTCATTTTTGATTTGTTTTTATTTTGCTTGTGTGTTGTTTTTGTAATTTTTTTTGTTTAATAGTTTTTCTTGAAATATTTTTTCGTGTTTTTCACTTGTTTTTAGCTTTTCACATTGAATACAGATTATGGTTTACTCTTCTTTAATTTATGCTAAATAAATCTTCTCGTTTTCGCCGCATAAATAGAACTAACTGAAGCGTCTATGAATTTATTGTTAATACTATATATATATCATTAGATGTAATAGCATAACTAACGGTTAATGTTTACACTATATAGCTATATATAGTTTACAAATCGTGCTGAGTTTTTTGTATTTTTAAATATATGTTTTTTTTTTCTTGCTTATTTTCTTTAAACTTTTGAGTGAATTTTGTTCTAACTTTACACTGAGATGAGTTTTCGAACAACATTATGAAACATTTGTACAATAAATTAAACTAAATGATGCAAAAAATTCTCTAAGGGGAAAGTGTGAGAAGAAAACTGTACAGCTTAAAAATAATTCAAATTTTTACAACAAATAGAGAAATGTGTTTTCTTGTTTTTAGCTTTCTTTATAAACAACAAATAATTTACAACATTTAAACGAAGTTTTTATCTTTCTTTTAGTTTACTGCATACACTGAGGCAAAAAGTTGTGAAAAATCTTTGGAATTTAAGGGAATATTTGTATGGGTTTTAAATTTATATAGAATATTTTTTTTTTGATTTTATTGGGCTACAGTTGTTGTTAAAGCAATCAAATAACTAACGGATTTATTAATCAAAACTTTTAAATTCTAAAAAAATATATTAACTTTTTAATTTCTTTTACAATGAAACAAATGGTTAATATTACTTTTTAGATCAAACCTTTCTTTGTTTCACTTTTTAAAAATATTTTTTACGACTTTTCTTCTAAGTTTTCTGATTTAAGTACGACTTTTTACCTCAGTGTTTATAGTTTTTTTTTAATACTGCTCTTGGCAAGAAATTGGGGGCTTTTTGGTGGCGACCTAGTGGGCGGGGCTGCGCGAGGGCGTCACCGCCGGCGGTGAACCAGCAGCCGAGGAGGGCGGCCCCTGACCCCCGGGCAGCTGGTACGGGCTGAACCTTTGATACTGACGCGGTCGCATATCCGGCGACGGTGATCCCGACGAGGTGGACGACGGCGTTGACGCGGTGGGCGGGGGTGGGGGCGTCCTGTTGGCGGCCATTGCTGCAGCAGCTGCGGCCGCTTGCGCTTGCGCCTGAGCTTGGGCGGCGGCTTGAGCGGCGGCCGCCTGCTGATTGGCGCTGGCCAGGAACCCGGCCGTCAGCTGGGGCCACTGCTGCTGGAACATGTGGAAGGCTCCCAGTCCAGGGGGCGGTGGCGGAGGACCTGCCGCTGCTGCTGCCGCCTGGTACATCTGCGGCATCATCAACTGGGCATAGGGGGAGTTGCCACCAAACATTTGCAGATGCTGGCGGGCCTTCTCGAACAGCGCCATCGAGGCGGGATCACCCTGCTGGGCGGCAAACTGCTGCATCAGCGGATCGGGGAATAAACGCAGCGGGGAACGGAGTTGCTGCTCCAGCAACAGAGCCTCCATGGGATCCCTGTCGAAGTCCGTTAGCCGCGAGGAGTCACGGAAACCCTTGGCAAACGGATTCGAGTCGATCTTCAGCTTGGTGATCAGCTGATTCTGATAAGCCGTGACCGCGGTAAAGACAGTCTCCGGAAAGACATAGGTTTTGTGATCCAAATCCTGGAGCTCCTTGGGATTCGAAGGAATGCTCTGGCCATGGCTCAAGCGAACCAAATGAATGCGGGGCTGATAGCGATGCATAGAGTTCAAAACGATCTGGAAAAAGATTAGAGAAAAGAAAGAGGTTTTTATTGTAGTATTTCTGTGCGAGTTTAGGCATCTTTGACTTAGATTTGAGTACGAAAACTGATTGATTTCGGTTATAGATACTTTTAATTCTATTCTAGATTTTTTTTTTAAATTTTATAAGCAACAACTGAATGTATATTTTTCCACTTTAATTAAACCTTCAGTAGTCTCTCTCCCAACTCTTAGTATCTTGATATTTATGTATTCACATTGCAAAATTATCAATCATTTAGCACTCGCCGCTAATCGCTACCTCAGCATCTCTCAGTATGCCTGGGTGTATCTCAGATAACCGTGTATCTTGGCGTTCTCGCAACTCACCTGTCCATTCTTATCCATTTCGTTATTAGTCAGCTTCACCTTCTCGAAGGAGATAACTTGTTTGCGCAGCGCCTCGCAGCTGAAGGGACTGTCGGGATGGGCGTAGAGGCGGGCTGGTGGGGCGGGATCGGCCTTGCCGGCCACCAGCCAAGCGGACCGATGGTACGCATACCGATACCGCTTCGAGTCCATGGGTATAATATCCAGGAGGACGGCATACCGATCGGCGGGCTGAATTTGACGTAGCGGACCCGAGAAACTCACGCGCACAGTGGGGAACATGCGTCTGAAAGGGAAGGTAGAAAGAGATTTTATTAGATTTTTTGTCTTTTTATATTCAGGTTGGGGTATTTGCCACACACAGCTAGTTAAGTCTGGAATTTATAATCCAAAAAGGGGGTTGATATAATTTTATATTTGTTCACCATTTCCCTCTTGCTTTGACAAGTGCAATCAATGAAAACAAGAGTTAAAATTACTCCCTTTATAGTTTAAATTTACTCTATTTAATCTTTAAATTGTTTACAAAAGTTCTTAAAGGCTTCATTTATAACCATTTTATTCAAAATGTTCTTTAAGGATTTAAAATGGATTTAAAATAACACAAAACAATCGATTAGATACTCCGTTTACCCATTCATTCACCTTTTGGGTTTTCCGCCACACACAGCTAGTTAAATCTGAAATTTATAACCCCAGCCGAGGGCAGGTTTTTCCTCTTTCACATAATTTCCGAAATATTTTTCCCCCATTTCCCTTTTGCTTTGACAAGTGCACACAATGAAAACAAAAGCCAAACTCTTCCTACCTTTAAGTCGCTTCGAAAAAAAGTAAAACGAAACTATCTCGCCTGTGTATCCTGTGGTTTAATGTCCCTCCAAAGCCGGTGACATAACCTCGGGCTAAAAAGGGCGAGGAATTTCGTTACTGGGACCGCCCTGATGGCTGCCCAACTGTCTGCGACTCTGAGGTGTGATTTTTACAATATCATTAAGGTGTGCGTTGTACCTCTATGCGTGTGTGTGGTCAGAGCTGCTTGGGTATATATCTATGTGGGAGCACAAGGTGTGGACAACCCGTGGTGATTGGGATTGAACTTGTTCCCATTCTACCCGCTGACAACAGCAACGCCCATAACTCTGATTTTCCTCAACATTTCTACGACATTTTTGGTGCAGAAAATTCGGCAGCAGCATTAGCAGGTATAGAAAATAGTCGAAGAGACCCCACAAGCGGTCCCTGAGATGGCATGAAATTATTGTTGACACTGCAAACCATTTGGTGTTTGCCAATTTATGGTGTAGCCAAAGAATGTCGTTTTTAAGAAGGAAATCTTTAATGGCCTAGACAGTTGACATTTTTGAAATAAAGGAATTTGCAAGAAAAGTGATGAGCAAATGATATTGTGGGAAGTCTTTAGAAAGAGTGATAAGAAAAGGAAATATCTTTAAAATATAGATATTCATCGTTTTTACCTACTATAATTTTGACTTCAATGAGAGTTTATATTATTTACATAATCTAAAATATGTTAAATTGATATTTCACGTTGCTCCATTCGTTTAAACTAATGCCTGTTTGCACTGACTGGAGACTGATGGATGGATGGCTGCTTCGTTGCTTAGATAATTTCGAATCTCTTTGGATGCTTACCTGCCCGTTTTGGTGATGATCATCTCGGTGCCCAGCTCGTGAAAGCGATCCCACAGCTCTTTGGTCTCCAGATGGCATTGCACTGGCTTCAGTTCATCGCAATTGCAGGAGCCAACGATTTTGGGTGCCTTTTGCACTGGTTCCGGTGTTAGACGCTCCTCACTGTCCTCTGTACCGGGGGATTGGGGTGGTGTGGAGCAGCGTCCTTGGCTGCTGGTGGAGCTGGTGTTTAGCTGGGATTCAGAGGGAATTGCTGGTGTTGTCAGAGTCACGGCGCCGGCGCTGTTCCGACTCTTGTGTGTCACATTATTATTGTTGTTGTTGTTGTGATTGTTGTTGTTATTGTGGTGATTGTGACTGTGACTGTGATGGTGATGCTGATGATGGTTCAAACGGCGAGCCTTTGCTGGCGGCTCTTCGGCATCGCTGCAATCAACCACATCCACATCAACCTCATCCTCCACCGAAATGGGACCTTAAATGACAAAGAAAGCAATGCGAAAATTGAAAATTAAATCGGGAATTAAGGGGTTTAGTACAAAGAGGAAAAGTAGCTAGCTTAAAAACCGGAAAACTATATTAAAGAGAGCTTCAAAAACAAAGAAAAATCTAAAACTTTTAACACATTTAAAGTATACGAATACAAAAAGAACATTTTTAAATAAGAAGCAAACCTATTCCTTATTTAATCTGGAATATATTTTATGGAATATAACTTATATTTAATCTTTAGTTTTCAAATTAAACACTTTTTTGTTTTCAAATACATTTGAAACCCTTTAAAACTACACTTTGCCCTTGTATTTCACAATTTCTTTCCACAATCTTTACAACATTTTTTTTAATTTTTCTTAGCCACTTTTCCACTTTTATTTGGCCAAAAACTAAGGCCGTTTTACTGCCGCTGGTGACAACATTGAACTGTGGCTGTGGTAGAGCTCCCTTCGCGGCAGACAGCGTGGAGTCGTCTCATATTCTTGGAGTTTCCGCTTCGCTTCGCGTTACAATGAGACAATGAGACGGCCGCTCGCGCTTAATTGGCAAACTGAACACAAATTGGCAATTAAACAACCCGAAACTCTAGCTGCGATTGCTCTTTTTAGCTGGTTTCGCGGGAGGTAGCCGTCGCATTGCATAAAAGCTGGACGGAGAGATAATGTACTGCCTTTCAAGGTGTGTGCTTGATGAATAATTTTTTTTGTGGGTCAGCCCTAGGCGAAATTTCAAGCCCTCTTCTCTCTTTCTACTCAACTCAAAGACCAACTGATTAGCCGAACCAATAAGCCCGATTTCGCGCTGAGCCCAGACGTTGGTAGGTGTTAAAATGCAAACTAAGCAAACGGAAAACGGAAAACGACCAAAAAATCACGAAAGTAAACAAAAAATAAATATATATGAATAAATACACACACCCGAAAGGCATATCAATAAATAAAATTATTAAGCTGCATATTTTTTTGATAAAATATCATTAAGTATGGCTAAAGATTTAGTTGTTGTTTCTTTCCCTGACTTTGTTTTGATTGCGGCCGTCGCTAATTTTCTGCGCCTCGTAAAATTAACAAAATGAAGCTTCACATTGTTGAAAATTAATTAACATAATTAGCCGCTTTTGTTTGGAGTAGTCCCCCCGACGGAAATGTGAATTCCACGCGATTAGATGCTGTGCACAATTTGCATATTATCGGCCATAAATGAGCGCAAGTGTGTCTAGCTATCTTTCAGATACAGCTTGTATCTTTGTGTATATATTTATCGGCAGCGATCTTTGGCTTGGCTTAATTGCGGATGCCGTCGGCTGGCAAATTGTTGCAAGTGTCGACGCTTTTTTCTCGATTTACTTCGTGGAACAAACAAGTTATAGCTGACCGCCGCCTGGCCTGCTAATTGTCAATGGCAATTAAATCGATTTCTGCGCACCCAGAGCGGCAATATTTATGTATTTAATAGATTTGTTGTGCAATCAATTAGCAATTGTCATTCAATGAGCTTAAAAGCGCATTAAGAGTGTGGGATTTCTATATTTAAGTGATTGGAATCTCACGAAAACGGTTTTATTAATTTATTTATGAATATATTAGCTTGCACTTGCATTTTGAAGTGAAAAATAACAATAATAACTAAGGCACTTATTAATAAATTAATGCATTTTATTCGTCTTAAAGAAATTTAAAAGAGTATTTAACTTGGTATTCGTGATGCAAGTGCAATTTACTATTAAAAACATTTAGGACATAAAATTTACACTTTGAAAAGTGAACTTGCCTTTCTTATACACTTATTTTTAGATTTAATTAATAAACACAAGTTTAGCAAGATAACGACAATTAATATTTGTCAAAGATACAACTTGGTGCTGCATATTGTTCTAAAAGCAGTAAAATTAATTACAAAACTTAACTAAGAACATCTTTAACATCAAACAAACTAAATTTTTGGTAAAATTATAAATGATTTATGAATTTTGGATGTTAAAAACAGATTTTTAACCAGTTTTTAAGTTAATTGGTGTGCTTTATGAAAATTCATTTATTAAAGATACATTTCAAATGTCTTTTGGTTTCTACAGTTGCCAGAGATAAAATATTACACAAATCCTAACTTAATTTTCCAACTATATCTCTTTATTATTATTAATTTTAAACAAATGTATCTTTAACTTACTTGCACTGCGAATGGAGGACTCCCGACTGGAGGCATCTTCGCGGGCCATTATGGCGGCTATGGAGAAATCCGTTGCTGAGCCGGCGGCACTTTTGCTGCCCGTCGTCGTTGTTGTGGTTTGTGCCGTGGCAGCGGCCACGGGGGCAGCGGGGGCTCCATTGCACAGATACGGATGCGAACCGACCAACATTTTGGCAGCGGTTTTCTCGAGTTCCTTCTTGCTTAGGATAATTTCCTTTAATTTATTTCGATTTTCTTTTTGGTATTGTCAACAACACACTTGGCACTTAGGAAAATAGCTGCATTTTCACTATTTAAACACTTGTGTATCTCTATCTTTCTATCTAATATCTTTTTGGGAGGCTGAGTATCTCACAGATGTGTGTATCTTTGTATCTTAGTATCTGTGTGTGGCGCACGCGAACTAAACTGAGCGCGGAGGGAGAGAGCGTGTGTGTGCACAACGGTTGGCAGGCGACGGCTAACTGAATTGTGTCAGGAACGTGTTGCCGCTGAGAAGCCAAAAAAGACGTCCGACGGCAGAAGCCAGGCAAAACTCGGGAAACCAGTTTTCCCTCATGCCTACCCTGCGGCAGAGCAAGTGGGACAACACTCTAGCGGCCCGTGTATCTGTATCTGCATCCGCCAGGCCCAGGCAAGTGCAAGCAGGACAGCTGTATACTGGGTCGTGCTGTGTCGAGTGGAAAGTCAGCGGAGTGAGCGCTCTCTCGATTTCCAATTGGAAAAGCAGCGGGCGCGCAACAGAGACAGAGCTTGTCAGCGCGTCATAACTCATTTACAATTAAAAATGTCGGCGCTTCGCCGGCTCTCTCGCTCTCACCCTCTCTGTCGCACATCATCTGCCGGCCTGCTCGCGCCTGTATCTGTATCTGTATCTGCTCACCCGCTCTGGCGCATTTATGAAGTGCCAACGTTTCGCTTGCGGTTTTTCTTCATTTCTTCTACGCTATGTGTATTTTTTTCTTTACAGACAACTTTTCGCCGTTGTCGTCGCATTCCATTTCCTGTTATCTCCTCTCTGTCTCTCCGCCCTTGCCTCCTCGTCTTGCCTTTTTTTCTGAGTGTGTTTCACTTGGTTTCCAACACGTTCCTACTCGGTTGATGTGGTTTGAGTGAGTTTATTTTCGACTCTGTGTTTGTTGTTGGTGGCTTGATTTGGTTGATTTTTCGTGCAGTTGCATCCTTCTATCTTCATTTTTTTCTTACCTTTTTCCCATTTATTTATTTGCAAGGACATGGACCTTGAGTCAAGGTTACCTCGCTGCAATCTCATGCGTGCAGAATTTATAACAGTTTTATGCAGCTTGAGAGTTAATTTTTATTAGAAATAAGTTAAATTTTGTATTTATTATTTAAACGGTTTTTAAATTAATTTATTAGAAAAAACATTTTATATAAACAGAAACAGAATTTGTTAAATAATAATTTGAGAAACTAGCTCAAAATTTTTGAAATTAAATGTTTAAGTATTTTTTGCAACGGCTTAAAAAATTTTTCTCAAAAATAAATAATTTATAATCCATATATTAATGTTAAGAGAAAGGTAAAATTATGCAACATAAATTTTTGATGTCGAAATTATTTAAGAGTAAATAGCCTTGTAAACTGGTTATTAATATTAGTTATACATGTTTATTAATAACTAATTTTTAAAAGTATATATTCCTTTAACCAGAATATTTCAATAATTTTTCAATAATTTAAAATTAATTCTATACTCTTCGATGAGATTCTTTTTACACATGTTTTCATTAAATTTTAATTAAAATTAAAATACGAAAATTAAATATTTATCAAAAGAAACAAATAAATAACAATAATTCATATTTATTTTAATATATTTATGAACCCATTATAAACAACTTGAAACCAACCCTCTACCCTTTTACCCTACCTTCACTCTATTTTTACCTCTTTCTAAGCAAACCTTCACTTATGGCGACCAACCACCGAATAACTTAAACTCCCTGCAGCGGAACCATTAAAAAACAAATAACAGGGACCGGGATCTCTCCTCTATTTATTGCAACGCCCCATCAATACAATCATATTGCCATAATTACGCATATTTTTGAAATTACCATATTGTGACAAGGCGCGCACCTCCCCGGAATATTTACAGATGTCAACAAATCGTTGGATTTCCCAGGCCCAAGTCAAGACCTTTGTCAGTGCCAATTAACCTGGAACGCCAAAGTTGAGTTGCTAATAAAAGGCCAAGGGAAATTCGTTGGGAAAACGCACCAACTGACAGACAGTTCGTCAAATTCATTACGCCAATTTAAGGGAAAGAATCCGACGAGGTCCTTACTAACTAATCCCGCTTATCCTGTGTCCTGATGTGTGATTTCAGTAATTTGAGACTTTTCTTTTGTACAAAGTGGGCATGTCACTGTGACACTTTCACCCGGGGAAATGCGTCTTGTGTGTTCCTCCCCATATGTGTGTGCGTGTGTGTGTTTTTTTAGGTGGCAGTCGCGTATGTCACCAAAATGTCAAAAAGCCAGCGGAGGAAACACACAAGTTGGGAAAACAAAGGGAAAGCCGAACGGCCACTTGGCACTTGTAAAAATAAACAATTTTGCTTGTTAATTAGTGCGGCTAACTGTCCTCGTTTGACTTTCTCCTTGTTATGCTGAACATCAAGTACTTGAGAGAAGTACTTGGCCCTTGGCTTTGTCGGCAAAATTATAGTCTATATAGGTTTTTTACATATTTCCT
Source organism: Drosophila ogumai (assembly GCA_018904815.1). Lineage (NCBI taxonomy): Eukaryota > Metazoa > Arthropoda > Insecta > Diptera > Drosophilidae > Drosophila > Drosophila ogumai. The sequence continues at coordinate 59,588 of JAEIIJ010018920.1, read as the reverse complement.
CCTTTCTTTGTTGCTGTCCTGTTGCGATCTTTAACGATCTCTTTGGGTAATCGAACACTTTCACTTTGATTTTGGCCGCAAGGAGACTTGAGGTATTATCTCTGGTCAGCAAGAAGAGAGGAAAAGGACAGATTTATGCTATGATTTGGAGAGGAAAAACATGTACTTAGAGATTTTTCTCTATTTTAAATAAGGATTTTCTTTTAAATATTATTTTTTTTTTTTGCTTGAAATTCAGCCTAGAAATAGTTAATTTTTAAATATTACTTCTAAGTTAATAAATTGAAAAGGCAAACTTTGAAATTCTCCAAATATTAGCTTAGCTCCAAGTTGTATCTTTGCTCGCTTTTGTTTTACTTATAACATTTATTTAAATTTTCCAAATAGCTTATATTACCTAAAATAAATATCAAACTAATATACCTAAAATATTAAAAATAATTACCCTTTTTTTGTAATGCCAAGATTAATGATGACTAATAAGAGATAGCTAATGTTTTGAGCTGTATTGAATTTCCATTTTCTCGCTGGAATTGTTTCATTTTTCACTTTGCTCACTTGAGTTTCCCCTCGTTTCCCTTTGTCTGCAGCATTTCCGCTTCTTAAGTTCACTTGGCGGGGCTTCGGCTTTAAAGGGTTCTCTATCAAGAGGGTTTCAAGTGGGGGGCACGTGTTCATTTAAATGTTTTTATTTTTATTTCATTTTTTTGTTTTATTTTGGGGTGAAAGACGAGGAAGCAGCGGTGAGTTTCCGCTTGGCACTTGCTTCAATTTCCAATCTGCCCGATAAGCATTAAAAGCGGAAGCAAGCCAAGCACTAAAGAGTTTCTATTTATAAGGCGAAATTAAAGCAACATGTGTGCCAGGCATGGATGAAATTGTATACCTTCAGCTTACATAAATTAAATATATTTTGTAAAATAAAAAAATAAATACTAATCTTTTAAGTCTTTAAATTTAATTATAAAGCAAATTCTTTAAGATTCTCAAATCACATTAGGCATTTCCCGCTTTTCGGTGCCGCTTTGTCTGGCCAGGACATTTGCCAATCATCTTGCATCTTTCACGCATTTCCCTCATGTCCTGTGCCCAGGATCTTTTGTTGTCCTGGCCAGCCCGCAAATATTTACCAAATATTTTCCATTATTTTCAGTTGTACGCCCACAAAAAAAAAAAATATTATTTCTGGGCGGCGGCAACCGGTTTTGTGTGCTTGTTGTACGTATTTTTCTGGCTGTTTTGTTCTGGAATTTATTAATGAAACTCATTGGGTTGGGTTTTGCTTTTTGGGCTTTGCCCTGGGGACTTGGCTTGGTGTTTTTCTCTCCTTGTTTCGGGTGCATCTTCAAAAACCCGGAGCCGACGCTTTGATAAATGCCCGCACTGGCTACCGGGCTCAAATATTTTCCCCCTTGCTTTTCCTCTTGGCCCGGTAGCAATTCCGCTAAAAGTTGGGCTCTCTTTTTCGTGTAATTTGTTTACTGAAAAAATATACAAAAAAGAAAACAGAAACCACAGAGAGTTGGTATGGAAAATAAGGGTGTTTGGACCGCAAGGAATTGTTGCAAATTTTCTGGGAATTCCTTTTTGCATTTGCCATAAATCTTTGCTCGTTCTCGCTTTTTGCATGAGTTTCTGTGTGTTTGTTGGATGTTTACACTTAAAAATAGAAGAAAGACTTGAGAACTCTAGTTAATTTTGTATATAAATATTTAAATAAAATATATGATCAATTTATTGGAAAATTTTAAATAATACTAGAATACTAGATTTTTCTAAGACAAAAAATTACAAAATTAATAATAAATAATAATTTAATGATATATTTTGAATTTCCTGGCTTATTCCATACAAAATCAATTTGTTTTTAATGGCTTAATTTTCTCCCAGTGCATCTGTGTGCGCAGTAACAATTGTCACACCTTTCGGCGGCCACTCAGCGGCCTCCCTTTCCTCCTCCCTCCTTCCCCCTTATCCTTAACCCAACCACAGTGTGTACTATATACCGTATATATGTATGTGTGTAATTTGACTCATTAACAATCCGAATCCGAGCCTCTATCTCTGGCCCTGTGTCTGTGGAGTTTCTGAAGGGTTTTCGGCCTGTCTATGCCACATAAATCACAACTTAAACGATGCGTAATTTTGTTAAATAACTTGAAGCACCCTTTGTCCTCCCCTCTGCTCCTTTTGTTTTATTTATTTGTTTTCCCCCTTTTTGGGTTAGTACTCAAAAAAAATTTATGTCATTGTCGGGCAACGCCTGGTTCTCGGTTTTTTCGGCCTTTTTATTTTTTGTTCATTTTCCTCACTGCAATTGGAGCTTAATCTTCGCTAACCGCCCTGTGCCACGCCCCTTTTGTGCACCTTAACACTAAATTTACATAGCCAGCTGGCAGCGGGTCTGGCCTCAGAGTCCTTCGCTTTTTATGGCCCAATTACAGCTGCCGATTTCACATTGCAAATCCCAGCAAGCAGCTGCGAAATATCTGCAAACTTTGGAGATTGGAGGATGGAGCCAGCTCCAAGATGTCGGAGATTAACCAAAAAGAAGTCCATATAATTGAAGCAGGCGAACGGGGATCACTTGAAGCTGGCAATTATTGCCAATCCCTCAGGGAGAGAAAATCGGGAAATAATGATGAAATTTCATACATTTTATAAGGTATTAAAGAGCAGAAAGATGTTGAAATTGAGTACAAGGTTGTGTATGTACAAAAGAAGGTTTATTTTAAATTGTATTATATATATTCTAAATTTTAGAGAGTAAGAAATAATCCCTTTAATATCTTTAAAAAATTATAGTTGTTCATAAATTAGCTAAAATATATAAATAAAGTATTCCTATTTTTTTTATACTTACCTATAATTCTTTCCACTAAGCCATTCCTATACATAAACATATTTACTTACATTTTCAAATATATTTCTAAAATTCCCCAAAATATCCTTCTTATCCATAATTTCCCTATGCTAATCCTTGCTAGGTTTGCCCCTCCAAGCGGCACATTTGAGTGGCAATTTCTGCGAATTTTTGCCACTTCCTGGGGGCACCATCAAAGACAGGCCGACCTTTGACAGATCGTCCACCAGTGTGGTTGCCTCCTCCAGGAAGACCTCAGTCTCTAAGGTGTCAATTACAACAGGTCCCATATCCTTTTTGCCATTTGAACTCGACCGCCGAGCAGCATTTAAGTTGTTTGCCGAAGGCTAGCTAAGCCGCTAAAGGCGCAACACCCACCTCAGTGAGGGGTGCAATTATCCTTTTCTGCCTCATGTACATAGGTATTACTTTTTTTGTACACAGGTGCACAGGCTAATCCGGCCGAAAAAGTGTGAAAGTAGGAAGTCCTGCACACAGCCAGAGAGACCTTTTTGGACTTGCCGCAATCTCACTTTCATTCATTGCACAACATAATTGAGGGCGGCGTCTAATTGCAGGTCCTTCTCTAAGCCAGGAAAATGGGCGGTAGTCCTGGCATTTATATAGATTATATAGATTGACTTCTTAGCGCCTGGAACACGTGCAGCAGCGGTTGATTAATGGCAGCCCGTGTTGGGGAGTTTTGTATCTTAACAAAATGGTGGTTTTTGAGGATCATAAAAAAAGAGAAAACGGGGCAGCCTGCAGAAGGTTGCACATGTCCTTTGGTCATAAATTTAACCGAAGGCAAGGAGGGAGAAGTAAGGAAACAAACAAACCAAATGTCCTTTTTCTCTGTGACAAACAAGGCACAAGTCAAGTCAAGCTGAACCGTTTGCTCTAAATTGAATTCAAATTGTAAGGGAAAGGGGAAGGAACTCTCGAAGATGCTGCTGCATCTGCCCAGAAAAAGATCAGGCTCGGGGTCCTGGTTGCTAGGTCCTTGTTCTCGGTGTCTCGGCAATAGATCATTTTCCACGCTCTGCCTGTGCGTCCCTCACTCTCTGCCTTTGGGCATTATATTGAAATTTGTTGTGTTGTGCCAACAGAATATTAAAAAATTTCATATTTGATTTGCATTTGAGCGAGACAGTATCCTTTCAAAAATGTATCCCTTCATTGTTCGTTCGACTTGTGATGCGGTTTTAATGAGCACTCCATAGATTCGCCCAGGGTGCTATCGGTGCCACATCAATCATAATAGACGGTTGCCATTCTTGGCTTTGTGACAGATTCGGGATTGATATGAAAGGGGTGTATATATATAATACTTTAGATAGTTTGAGGCATAAAACTCACTTGGTGATAATCTTTTTTTAATAGTTTAATTTTTATTGTTAAGGATTTTGATGGTGTGTATTTGTTAAGTATTTTTTGAAGACCTTAAATATTTAATTTCTTTATATTTAAATAACTTTCTGTTTTATATTTCTAAGCAAGAACCTTAAGTACTTAAGTTACTCTTGGCCTCATTTATCCTTCTTCACACTCCCCTTACTCACACGTTCGCCTCCATTCAAATGAAGCCAATGAAGCCTTAATCTCCTGGCCTCATGTGAGGTCTTTTGCAACGCCCTCGAAATGTGTGTTGCACGTCTAGGGTTTCGTCTTCTTCGGCTTGTTCCTCCTTCTATACCCTTTGATGATGCAATGGCCAAAAAAGGATATATGTATAGTGCCCTCCTTTCGGTGTTTTTGGTAGGTGTTGCTAATGAAGCGTTGTGTGCGGTCTCACGAAATTTGAGAGGCGTCAACAGGCGCTAAATCCTCTTAAAATGTGAAGGCAGAAAAGGCTATAGGCAGGGTTCCTTGACACTGTGAAAATTAAGGCTTTATTTGGCACAGTTTTTGTAAGGGAAAATCTTTATAAATAAATAATAAATCCAACAATATGCTGGTAGAGTTTTTGAAGTTATATCATTTTGCTTTAATGGAGTTTATTTTTTCACCATCTTTCCCTCAGTGTTTTATATATATAAATATCTTTCCTTTTTTGAGAGCTTGCGTGCCAACAGAAGCCCGAGTTGAAATGGTTTCGTTGCATTTAACTTCGTTTTCGAAGGATAATGAATTCGTATTGCGTTCGATTCATTTGGCCAGCTGACTCTCGTTGGGAGCTGGAGCTGGCCTGACTTTGACCTTATGTCGTCATTGCACGCAGCTCAATTGAAACGTTTAATTGCATCAACGAGGACGCAGAACGCAGGACACAGGACGCAGGACTCGTGTCATTAGCGTAATTAGATCTTTCAGCTCAGCTCGGTTACAGTTACAGGCTTGGCGTGTCCTCCTGTAATGTCTGCTGCTTTCTTCTGTTGGTTTTTGTGTCTGCTCTTTTTTTTTGTACTAATTTTGATGCCCTGGAACTTGGTACGTGCGCAATTTGTTTACCATCAGCATAATTGGCTTGTCCCGTTTCCCCAGGGCCCACTTCAGACGTTTTTTTTTTTTTTAAGCGCTTTTTTATTTCATCGGTCAAGTCTTCGGGGCCGCAGGGCAATTAGTTGAAATGATTAAGCTGAACTCTCTTTGGTAATTACATTAGTCGCCGGCGAGGCTCCTGCTGCCTTTCGATAAATTAACCGCCGCCGCCGCGCACTCACTCAAATTGGCTCGACCATCTATCATTGGTATAATAATAATAATAAATAATAGTAGTACCGAAAATTCGATCAACTAACAGCTGCGGTGCTTCAATTGTGACACTTTTCGAGACGAAACAAAAGCGGAAATGTTTACAATTGCGACCTTATTCAAATATTGTGAATCCTTGTTAGCTTGTTTGTTTGTGGCAATGTCAATCACAGGGTGATCGATCTGGGTCGGGTCTGCTGGGCTCGTTCTGTGTGTGCCCCTAGATTTGCCACCCAGAAATCTAAAAATCCAGAGATGATTGATCACACATTTGCCTAGAGCAGACATTTTTCCCTTTGACAGTTTGCAGGGATCATTGGTTTATAAAGGAGATGCTGGGTTTATTTAAACTTTTCTAGGAGTTAACATTTTATTTAAAATTGTTTACAAATATTAGTTAATAAATATTTTCTTATATTTAATGAATTTATTTGTGGTAAATTATAATACCTAAAATATTCTTAGTTTAAGCCTTAAACCTTTTTATATGCCTTAAAATAAATTCCTAAGTTCACTCCAAACTCTTCCCAAAAATATGTTAAATTAATTTCAAAACTTATTCTTTAAATACAATACCTAAATATTCTTTGTTTTTTAGAACCCCAAACCTCTTTAAATTTCTTATAATAAATTCCTTAGACTACTCCAATTAGCAAACTCTTACCAAAAAACATATGAAATTCATATCAAATTTCCTGTAATCTTTACGATTTTGATCTACACAGCTCTCGGTGTGTTTTTACAGCATTTCCCATTTGTAAAAAGCCACCTTATAGCGATTGTTCGACATTTTAGTGCCCGCTAAATGTAATAACTTAGCTCCCTTGGCTTTCTCGGGCGGCACTCCCCGGTGAAAATGCCCCTTTTTAGTTGTTTTTCCTCCTTTTTTGTATTTTGTTGTATGTTTTTTTTTATTGTTAAGCCCACTCGCTGACTAAACGTTTACAACTCCCCAAGCGCCTTTGGATAATTTGACACTTGACTGCCGCCGCCTTGGTGTACATTTGCTTGTTCTCGACTTTATGACTTACAACTCTTAAAAAACCGCAGCAGCAGCTCCAACCATCTCCCCCACACCACAATAAATATAAATCCCAAACAGGAAAACTAATTAAAAAGACCTTTTCTGGGGCGACAATAAAATTTATGAAAATTAACATAAAAATTTGTGTGTGTGCGATTAACTCGAAGCGTCGTCGTCGTCGTTGTCGCACGCACATAGAAACAGCATTTTTGGCCATATGGAAAATCACATAATAAACAAACGGAACCAGAGCAATAAAAGCAAATATGGCGACACACGTGTTGCAAAGGGGAAAAGCGGCCCAAGATGATGATGATGATGATGAGGGGCGGCGCTGGGGCTGGCTTATCATTTGTCTGGGCTTGGAAAGGGGGGAGTGACTACGTTGGGTATACAGGAGTGTGTATATATGATCAGGACAATTTCAACTTTGGCGACAACAAGTCACGACAGCAGCAGCAACATCAACAGTGAGGCAGCAGCAGCACGAGCAGGAGAAGCAGCAGCAGCAGCAGCAACATCAACAGAAGTTAAGCTCTGCGGCGCAACCAAAGCGATTAGGCTGATTGGTGGCAGTGTCAGTGTGTGTGTGAGAGAAAGCACTGAAAAAAATCAGGGAAACTTGGTTTAAAAATTCAAATTCTGATAGTATTTTTGTATATTTGATAAATTTTATTATTATAATTTATATCGAGTTTTTAACTATAAAACGTAAAGTAAAGTAATAAATTTGAAAAAGTTGCGAAAAATATTCTTAGATTCTACAAAATAAAAAATATACTTATTTAATTTTAAATACATCTATGCTGAATGTTTTTTTTTTTTTAAGTAATACTTTCATACAATCTTGTTAGTAAAAACATAATAAATTTATTACTAAAAGTCCCTTTAATAATTAATATTTTTGTTTATGTCAAAAAAAATGTTAATAAAATAATTGTTCCGTACTTGAATGCTTGATTTTAAATTATGTAAATTTAAATTTATATTTAAAACTTGTAAAGTAATTAGTTTTTAGCCTATTAAACAATTTATTAAATGCTTATATAAATTTGAAAATAATTTTAAATAAATGATTAAAATTGTATTTTGTATTTAAACCATTTTTCTCGGTGCACTTTCTGTGAACCCAATTCAGGGGGTCTACACGGCCACAGATACTTTCAAATAAGGATGAACCCAGGGGTGAGTGAGGGAGTTTAGTGCGCCAGTTGGCGCTTTCCACTTTCGGAGGTGTATATAAAAAATACAGCCGGAATCTCACACGCTCGCATTATGAGTAATGTGCACCTTATGCCGCCGCCAAGTCGAATGTGATTAGGGAAGAATCCCTCCCTTTTTCCCCTTTTTTGGTTTATTAACCCCTTGTAACCGATGTGGCTTGGACTGATGCTGCTCACAATATTATGATGGCATCATTTACACGCCGCTTTTCCGATTACAGTTGATCTCTGATCTGTTTGGAGGGTTGTTAGTTTTATGGGTATTTACTTTTTTTAAAGAACTTTTATGGTTTAATTTGATTTTGGGCTTAGCTATTTTCGTGGAAACCTACTTCCCACAAATTTCGTTGTCATTAACCCCTATGACAAACCGACTTGGCTGGAAGCTCATCAAAATTAATTTTATGGCCAGGCAAAAACTTTTCACAGCCACCCTCATTAGGTTTATTCCTAAACGCTTTTTTCGGGGTGGAGGGAGCAAAACTTTTGGTTAATTAAACGCAAATTGTTGTGGCGGCAAATTGCGAAAAAATGGCGAAACTTTGTCGCCAAGCCATTAAAAGCCTTTTGTCACAAAAGTTTATTGTCTCACAGTACAAGATAGCTGGAAAAGCAAAATATAAAAATAAAAACAAAAACGGGTTAATTACGCAAAGCGAAAAATAGACAGAGCAAAATAAGGGAACGAGAGCACAAATGTCATTTGGTGTTTTTTTGGCTTTTATGTCAGAGCCATAAAATGTGTTTTTCGGCAAAGAAAGGCAAGTCGTAAGGAGACTTGAAAGAAAGAGAGTGAAATTTTGGTCTTTGCGAAAGGAAACTTCGGATACCCTACCACTATGATGAGTCCTAAATGCTTCAACTTAGATTTTTGGGGATAAGCGTCGGACGTTAAAGATTGAAAAAAACCTAATTAGTGGATTTTATGCTATATTAATTAATGTATTAATTTGGCGCCCTAAAACTAAAAGAAGAAATTAAAAATTCGTAAAAAATCATGGATCTTATAGATATTTTCTACGACCTACAAAGACTGGTAAATCTATGTACATTTTATGCTTTTAATCAATAGTATTTAATATATCCTACAGGACTTTTAACAATATCTCCTTTACCTCCTGAACCCCTTCCAAAAAACCGCAATACCCCCAAGAAACGGTATCAAAACAAATATGGCGTCGCCAGAGCTTCCAGCTTCCTTGGGGTTGCCCACTTGAATGGCCAAGTATGTGTTGACACTGGCATGTAGTTGTTGTAAGTAACGAGGAAAGTCTTGGGGGCTGGGTTGCGGGGGAAAATGGCGGCGGCAGAAGGAGGTTTTTGGGGGGACGGAGAAGAGAAAGAAAAAAGGGCCAGTGTCCTGCGACGCTCTGCGCAAATTTGCCACTTCAACAGCTCCTTGCGGATGCCGTAAGCACTCTTGTGAACGAGCTCTGGAGCATTTTCATTTATTTTCCTCACATTTTCTCGGTCTCTTTCTTTATCTATTTCCCTCTTTCTCTCTCTGGGTGTGCCTGTCTTTTTCTCGCCCTTGGGGAATTTATGCTCCAGCATTTTTCTCTCCTTTTCCGCTTCGATTTTTTGGCAAGTTGGAAAGTTGTGAAACGATGCTCACGGAATTTTAAGCAGCAGCTTTCCCAGCTTTTCCTTCTGCTCTCATTTCTTGGGCAGGGAATTCTCCTCGTTTCCCCATTCTCTCTGTGTCTGTGTGTGTTTTTTGTCAATATTGTTACTGAGCAGCGGAAAATGTGCTGTGAATTTTAAATTGGTTTTCGTTGCCTGGCGCTGAGTTGCTTACATAATCAGCGAGAAGTTTTGCCTGCTCCTGGAGATTGTTATATTATTTTATCTATCAGGAAAATCTGCAATAGGGGTCTGGTCTAGATGGATGATATTATAGAACAAGGGAAAGAACTGAAAAAAATTCTTGTAACATTTTATAAACCCTGAAGAGTCTTTAAATTAAGTAAATAACTCTCAAGTTTTATTCCACTTTAAGGAAGAAATGTATCTTAAAATCTACGAGCTAATTCTCTAAATAATTTACCTTATTATATTTAAACAAATTATAAATTGTGTCTTACAATATTGCAATTAACCCAAAGCTTACCTCATTTTAACCTTACATTGCAATAATTACCTGGCATTTCTCAAGCCCAAAAAAAACTCCCAAAAACTGTTCAGTACACTTAACAAAATGGTGGTAAAACCCACCTCCCCCCTTTATATTCGCCACCCAACCAGCGTGACCAACGAAAAACAATTAAACCGAAAAAATTGTGAGACAGACAAGTATAAACAGCAGACATGCATAGAGACCGACCGACACTTATGCTTATCTGCATAATTTATGGTTTAAATCAGACGCTGCCGCCGCCACCATTTGTTGGGAATTGCACCACGTGGTTCCACCAAAAAAACAGAAAAAATAATAATGCTAATAGGCGCCACCCAACAGAAAAAAAAAATTGTAAAACAATTAAAATGTAATAAGTCCGAGGGGTCAGCTCTCAAAGTCAATGGGCGGCACTTGCCCTCACCGTTTTTCCTTCACTTTTTCCTCGTCCAGCCAGAGGGGGAAAATAGAGTAATTAATAATGGTTGGAAATTTGTAAGGTAGGAAGGTGACGCCTCTATTAGGCAAACGCCAAAAAATGATAAACAGTTTTTCTTGACCAACCTGGAAATGAAGAAACAACCGCCAAGGATGTCGGGTTAAGGTTAATGCACATCCCCCGCTGAGCTTTTGATTGGCACTTGACACATTCCGTTCGTTGGTCTTGACATCGTGACTTGCCAGGGTTTGCTTTTCCATTTTTGCGTTTGCCAGAGATGAAAATGTGTTGATAGTGCCGGGGAAAAAATTATTAAAACACAAATTTTCAGGCTTTGCTGGCTAACTAGGTTGTTTACTGTACATTTTAATGGGTGCGTAAAGTACAGTTTTGGAGGAATTATATGGCTTACGGGAGCAAAAAGTGGGCTTCAACCTTTTTTTGAAAGTCTTTGGGAAAGCAATGAGATCTAAGATATATGATTTGAGTTGAGGTACAAAGTTGAATAAATAATTGTTCTTAAAGTTAGAGAAACAAAAATAAAAGGTTTTTTTTTAATTCCCCTTTAAAAATCCAAAATCCTTTAGAACCAAAATATATATCCCTTTAAAATATATCAAATTCCTCTTTCCTTTACTTACCTCTATTAATTCCGTTTATCATTTCAGTGACCGGAAGCGGCTATAAAAATTCGAAGGATTCTCGGCGAAAAGCCCAAGCGCTGAATGCACGTGGCAAGCCCTGAAACCCATATAAAGTTGTGCCCCCTCTATATACATATATAGTATTCCCCACAAACACCCACACACACGTCATATATACACATATGTAAAGCAATATTAGGGCCAGGATTCCAGAGAGAAAGAGGAAAAAAGAGCAAGGACCAGAGGCAAGGAGCCACAACGCAGACAAGCCCAAAGCGTCAAGTTGTGAAGCTGTGTGCAAAAAATCATTAACACGCACACACACCCACACACAGACTGAGTCCTTGCCGTCCTTGTCCCTCGTTTTCGGTGGGCGTTGGGTGGCTGGCTGGGTGTCCTTTTGTGCGAGACTTGCTTAAATTACTTGGGTTTTTACATGCGGCAGTGAGGCACATTAACACTGTAATGTGCAAAAAGTGTTCCTCTGTCTGTGCGGCAGTCTGTGTGGGTGTGTGTGTGTGTCTGGTAGGGGGAGAGGGGGGTTAAACAACATGGCGTCCCTGTAGTTGTAGTTGTGGTCCGAGTGGAGCTCATTGCCATGCAGAAAAGGCGTCTGAAATAAAAGGTTTATGCGTGTTTTAAATTTAAATAAATATAAACATTAAAAAATATTTTTAAAATATACTAAGAGACGATTGGGGATTAAAAATAACAATTTTACGGTAGGAATACATACTTTATTTAGTAGCAAAAGCAGCAATAACTTTCAAATTGGGAATTCTAAGCTCAAGCAAGCGTACAAAGTCGTCCCAAGCTTGGATCCAACTTCTTTTTGTTAACTATATGTAAAGGGTATTTTTGTAATTATTATTTAATTTATTTATATAATTATTTGATTTAAAAAAGGAATGAAAATTAAATAATGAATTATTGTATAAGCTTGTGTAATTTTTCTCTTATCTAAAACTTTTTGTGCTCTTAGTCTTGTCTTAGTTTTTCCTCAATTTCGCCTGCATGAACCCCAAACAGAACGCCAAGGAGCCCTTGGTGGGCGTCAGATACTTTTAGTTAAGATTAATTGTTATATATTAACATGGCGTCGAGTTACGAAGTCTGCGAAAACGAGCTATTTACAAGCTAAACGAAAGTTGACTTTGCCCAAACGACCACGAGAAGCGAAACGAGCTGAGTGGAAGCTGATGCTTCAACTGATGTTGATGTAAATGTTGTCTCTGGCTCAGAAATGGCAGTGAAAGTGTGGGTGGTTTTAATGCCATTTTCCTGCCGCCTCACTTTAATAAAGAGTAAAATATTTAAGGCTCCTAGCTGGGCTGTTTATGGCATATCTTCTGTCTCTGTGTGTGCTGTGTGTTCGTTCTAGATTTATGTTTGCCCATTTTCGTGTTTTATCATCAGCTGCGGCTGCGTTTGCGAGTGCGGCATTGGAATTATTCATGCCATTCCGCATGTTACTCATACGCCGCGTATGAAAAGGGTTCCAAAATGGCTGCCATTTTGGCCTATTGCGTTTGAATTATGGGCCAAAAGGGTCCGCTCTGTCTGCCTTTTGCCCCGCACTTTTGGTTTTTGCGTATTGCGGGTCCCCTGGTTTTTATCTGGGAAATGGTGTTGGCCTTACTTTTGCCCGGAATGGAGCGGAAAATGTAGTTCAGAATGTGGTGCGAAAAGGGAATTTCTTTTTTAAAGATTTGCAAGCATAGGAAATGGGGGAAAGTAGCAATGGAATTGGGTATTTACCAGAAAAGCTTTTGTATTTATGTCTTTATGATTTTGTTTGGTAGATGTGGTTTCAGGATTTTAACAGAATACAGGAGAAATTCTCTAATAAAGTATATCTGTTCTTTATTTCCTTAAAACTCAACTACTAGCTATGTTTTTTATTTTCTAAAATTATTTAAAAATATAAACTCGTATAAAATAAATTTATTTTACTTAAAATGTTACCTAATCAGCTTTATCAATTTTGAAACACATTTTGTTGACCATTTCCCGCTCGTTAACGTTTTAAATGAACTCCTTCCACCATCCCCTTAATTTTTGTATCCCTTTCAATAAGAATTGATCGTTGTCTGTTCCCAGTGACATTTTGGCATATGTTTTGAAGCCCAAAGTTTCCTGCCACTCCCCTTTTTACGAGCTCTAAGCTCTCCCCCATTCTCCATTTTCGGCAACTGTCGCATTCGGAACCACAAACAAATTTGTCTACGACTTTGGTCCAAACAACATATTGACAGTCGTAACGGGAAGTCAATAAGAAAATAAGGAAATGGTTAGCACAGAAGGCCAACCCCATGTCCGTCGCGATATTGATATCCTCTCGACGCTGCCGCCGCCCACACTCAACGCTCTGTCACTTTGGGCGCAAATTTCGCCATTTCCACCCTCGCTAATGTGCAAATAAAAATGTTAAAAGGGTCCTGTAGCACTCAATTACACGCCCTGGTGACCATTTCCCCAACTCAACCCCCCCACCGGTTATTCCGCTGTGCGTGACTTGTGTGTGTGTATCAGTGTGTGTGCCAAGGATCCTTGCTGTGTAGAGAAAACATTATGGCGCGCGAACGGAAGTTGCCATCTTGTTGATGGCAGTTAAAGATAAGCGAAAGCGAACTCACACAAAAAAAAAAAGTATAACAAACCCAAGCAGGACGCGAGTTTTTTTTATGTGTCATGCCCTGCTTTTTAGGAGGGGTACATGGGTTGCCATTAACAAAATTCCTTTATGGAAATTATAAAATGCAAAGAAGAGCTCTTTATACAACAAAAAATGTTTAAATAAACTTAAGATGATTTTAAATATGTAAGTCTATTATTTATATATATTAATAATTGACTTAATTTTTTTATTTTTAAATTATTTACCAATCTCCAGAGTATCTAAGCTTCGTTCCCTTTAAGCTCTTCAATTTTTGACTGCCTTCTATCTGCTTTTACCATTTTTGTCTGTTAGATTTTCATGCTTTTCCGCGCTGCTCGCTGCTTGGCTGCTTTTTATTGCCTGCATTTTATGTTATTTGTTTCTATTTTTTGTGTAGCCTTCCCTCCTTCGTCCTTTGTCCTGCTTCCTGTGGCCGCCATGTTGGCAGTTATCTCTGCTTCAATTCCGGTTTCCTGTTCCAGTTTGCCCCCCGTCCCCTTCATGGTAATCCTCCTTCTGTCTTTGGCATTTAAGTTTTATGGCTGTTTGCTTTGTTATTTCGCTGAATTTTTTCCACTTGACGGTTGGAGGGGCTCTCCTAATTTGCAATTTTGTATGGAGACATGGACGACGACGCCTTAAAGCGGTTTTGTCATGTCATTTGGTAATTGGGTGGCAGCGGTTGGCACTTTATATATTTCGCCGCCAGTTGGCAGCGCTCTTCGCCTGCTTTTTTGGTCACACATGGTCACACTGGCCGTCGTCAGTGTGGGAGTGGCATTTTTTCCGGAGAAGGGGAAAAACTCTTGCCACTCATCGGTTCGTTTTATATTCCTTTCTGCTTAATTCTGGTCCCCCTTATTTGGGCAAATTAAGTGTCCCATAAAGTCCACATTTTTACAGCTCATAAAGCAGCCCACAAGTCGAACTTCAACGCGGCCGCAAAACGTTCGATCGGGTGTATAAATAAAATCTCCGTTTAAAAACAATAAATTATAATTAAATTATAACTTAAGCGTATGCTAATTTCAGAGGCCAAAAAAGAGTGCCAGCTCCCCTGTGGAGTTTGTCGTCACATTCTCGCGATTTCTTTGGCGGTCCTTTGTCCGCAATGCAAATATCAGAAAATTAAACTCGTGCCCATAAAACTGACACATAAAATTGTAAAATTAAAATTGGCAAAATGAAATTAAACGGACTTTTGAAATTATCAGACAATTGCAACAAGTTTTTTTTAGGGTTAATAAAATGTCAGATGGGTTAAGGGGTGTGGTGTTTTCTTAAGGTTATTGTGAAAGAAATTACTTTAATTTTAAACATAACTTATAATTTAGATTTATAAATTCTTTTAATATTTTTTTCTCTAATCCTTAATAGTATTTTTCCTCCATAAACTATAATAACTCATTCCCCAATTTCATTTTGTACCACCAATAATCTCACCCAAACAAAAACAAACAAAGATCTCAATTATGTTAATAAGTTTCACGCCCTTCCGCGAGATTTGGCAAAAGGCAAATCCTCAATGCACATCCCTTAATTCACCCCCTTACAAAAAAGTGAAACAGACACTGGCAGCATCCTTTCAGGGTTTCCACCTTTCACCCCAGGAAGCGGAAAATTTCACCAGCCACAAGGCAAACTCCATTCAACACCAATTAGGGATGATCATCGCAGCACGGAGCACACAAACAGGAGGGTGGCAGGTGGATGGATGACGGAGTTGAGTTGTCGTCGGTCCACCCCATTGGGGTGCCATTTGTTATTGAGTTCCTCACAAAAAAAAAAAAAGAGAAAAAAGAAACAAGTTGACTTCACTCCCCGAGTGTCATAAATACATCCCACAGCATAGACAAACAATCAACAATTTATGCGTCTGCGGGGAGAGGATGAGTGGGCCACTTGAGGTGGCGGCGAGGGGGTGGCTGGAGGGATGGATGGTTGCAAGGTTGGGGGTGGTTTTTGGGTGGATTCCCTGCTAAATTGCTCAACAACGGGGGCGCATGTTAAACATGAATTATGAATTGTTATTGAGATTGATGTTGGGTTGATGCACTTGAAAGAAAATATTTCATCGAAAAAAATTCAAATAGAATATGATTATTTTATTGGGAAAATATTTTTTATTAAAAAATATACTTTACTATTTTTTTTTTAGTTTAGGAAAAGAAGGGAATGTGCGTATGCATTACTTTATCTAATTAAACTCTGGCCATGGATAGTTAAAGGGTATCTTAAGTGGTTTTTAAGTTTCCTATGGTCTGATAACCAGCTATATTGTTTTTCTACATTTTATTACAAACAAAAAATTGATTCCCTAAGTTTTTATTTCATATTTAAGGCATTTACCTTCCTGAAAGCATTCTTTGTTAAACCTTTGAAATAATTTCTTATTAAACTTATTTCCTTTATCATAAAACCCAGTTTCTTATTCATTTTAATTGTTTGTATAATATTTAATAGATTCAACATACACTTAAATAATAAAATTATATATTAAGCTTAAAAATGCGCTACAATAAAAATAAAAATAAAATATTCCCTTAGACTTTTCTACAAGTGCACCTTCCACCCAGTTATGTTTGAGGGTTAGAAGCTCTCTCCTTCAAAACCAGCTTGGCTTTGTTTTGTGTGCGGTAATTTCATTGAAATCATGTTGAGTAATTGGTCCTGCTGCTGTTGCTGAATTTTCGGGGGTGTAAGTGTATGTGTCTGTGTATAAATAACCCCGGGGGGTGACTCCAGTCTGCAGCCGAAACCACCCACCATACAGCAAGCCAAGCTTGAAGGATTAGGCCACCGCTTTATGCGGTTTGTATTTATTGCCCGTTTTGCCGTCACTTGTCCCCCGTAATTGTAATTGTGTTTGTATTTGTGCTACACATGTAACGCGTATCTGATAGATACGCCGCCAGAAAGGATACGCGCCGGGGTGGCACTGGCATAGCCTCTGCCAGTGGTTGGTTGTTTGCTAATTTGGGCATAATTTGTGCCTGTTTATTTACTTTGGCCACTTGGAATTAATTTTCTACAAATTGTGACAGCTACGCCAGCGATGAAGTTATTTTTTTTACTTATGGTTTTACATATGTTAACATTGGTAATAAGGGACAAGGGAAAGGGGAGAATTAGGTAGTTGATTGGTTAAGTTTTGGGGGTAAAAATATTTGTTTTGTGTACCTATTCTTTACATTTTATTATATATTTTTTTAGCTATTCCTTAAACCCCTCTTCCTTTTTGAGTTATCCATACACACTTTGCAAACGTTCGTGGTGAAAAATGTGATGTTTAATTTCGCACATTAAAATCAGAAAATTATCAGACACGAAAACCCATAAACCGCACACCGAATGCTCCGGCTCGAGAAGAGGGGGGAGAATCAGGAGTCCAGACTGCGACTGCGACTGCGACTGCAGTGAGTAAGATTAAAATCTTCTCAGAATTGTTGTGTGGACAAAGCCAAGAGGCAGAGCCAGCAAAATGCTGCAACTTGGTGGCAGACAGGGACCCAGCCAAAAGGAGTCAAATCGATATTGGCAATGAGAGACGGAGGCCAGACAGCCAACGACACTGGCTAAAACAAGGCAGAGAAAAAAATATTATAGCTAAAATATAGTCTATAAATATTCTTACAAATTTTAAAATCGAAAATATATAATTAAACAAAATATGTAGTTAATGGGAACCTTTATAAATATATATAAATTTCAAAATGCATCCTTAAATAAATTAAAAAAATTATTTATCTAAATAAAACTAAGATAAAGCCTTACATTTTAGCTCTCTAAATTACTAACTTTGAGTTCTTGAAATACAAAAATTGATCTTTGCACTTTCTAAATAATTCATACAGCTTATTTACTGACTACAAACTCCTGTTCTCTCAGTGCACTCAGCTCCACCGGAGACGTTGGCATGTAAACAAATCGATTTGTTTCATTGATGACATTCTTGGCGAGATCTTTGCAAAATGTCATAAAGTTTATGACTTAAGTCTTTTGTTTGCCTCTGACTTGGGAGGGGAGACGGACGGAAACCTCGCTCGGAGTCTGCTGGAGATCCGCATCTGAGCCTGAAAATATCATTATTAAAACAGATCGAAGTGGAACCGAATCGGCGACAACCGGTTTGCCATTAAGTCGGGAGCCTACCTCCTCCTCCAACCTTCAGAACGGTCCCCACCGCCAGCCACCCGTTTGGCATTCACACCTACAAAAGTGTCATGCGTTTGGCATTTAGCAGGCATTCGCAACACTCACCTTTCAGGCTCTGGGACCTGGACTCAGACTCGGACCCAGACCCGGACTCAGCAGAGTCTCAGACGGACTCCAAGTCGTAGTATTTTTTGCGCATCCACAAATTTAACGATTAAGACGTGTTAAATTGTTAACAAGCCACTTGCAGTTATTGCCAATAAGCTGCAAATTTACGAGGCTTCAGTGGGACTCGGGTGACTGGGACTGTGACGGTGACTTTCTGGGTTTGGTCTCTGGGTTTTGTGGGTTGGGTTGGCTTATATTTTCTACTCTAGCCCCAAGTCACAACCATTTGCATGTAAAAGATAGTTCCAGCTGCATTTGTCTACTGACAATTGGCTGGAGATCGCGATCCCGCCTGTCTTGTGCTTTTATTTTTCTTCGCTGGAGGTTGAGGCATTTGAAAAGCGTGACAAACTCGGTGGGGCTGCCTTGTTTGTCAAGGGGTTTTATGGGTTGGTTAAGAGGAAGGGGAGAATATTGAACCTTGAAAAAGGCTATTTCAAGATCTTAAAGCAACTTAAAGCACTTTCTTCTTATAATTCTTGACAACATTCCATTTCTTTTTAATCACAAGATCACTCTTAAATTTAGGTCATTTCTCTCTTAACCAAGACTTGTCTCCAATTTCCAGAGCTCAACACTTATCGCTGAATATTTATTTCTAAGACTGCTCAATTTTGGAACGAATATGGCACAGACAAAAAGCTATAGCCCCCGCTTATCTACGGCTCAGACCGTTTCAGATGACAAAAAAGCTGAAATCCCATCAATATTCAACTAAATCTCTATCCTAAGCCCGCTCATAGATCAGTCTTAGTTACTCGCTTATTGCAGTTTAAACAGACACCGATATAGACATAACACTGCCGTTGAATGCCCACATCCAGATACATAAATTAGGGCAGTTCCATCTATGGCTGGCTATAGAATTGATATCCAGCTAAGATGATATCCAGCTTAGATATCCATCAGTGCTTGGCCCGATTTCTTAGGGGCGTAACTTGCATATAAACGGTGCTAATAACACATTTAAACTGGTCAACAAATTACCGTTTCCCCGCTGGCCAATGGCCAAGGCATTCGATATTTTGATATTTCGATATTCGTCTAAATGTCTTTTCAACAAATTTTCATGCAAATGAGTGGGACATAAATGGTAAATCTTTTGGTTTCTAGGGAGAGTGGTGCTTACTTGGGGGATTTGTAGATGGTTGTATGTTTTTAGAGGGTTTCTTGGAGGGGTTTTTAGCTACTTTGGAGAAATATTTATGTAAGTAAATAAATTTCAGAAGAATTTAAATTTGAAACAATTTCATAATATTATTTTTTTCTATAATTTACTGCCTTTAATTTGATCTTATTATCATTATTATTTCTCCAAATTTTACTTTAGTTTACATTGCTTTTTTCTAACCAAATAGTTGACAGCACTGCCCGGTTCCCTTGGAGCTTTATTCTTTTTTTTTTTAGTTTTGGGGACCCGGAACAGATGACCAGCATCTGGCTTAGACAATGCGACGACGGCGGTCCAACTCGGGCGGTCTCATTTGTCGCGGCCAGTTTCCAACTTTTCACGAAAACTTTTCGGCCATAAAAAGTGTCAGCTGAAACTGCTGAAAAGAAATTTTATGGTACCAAGCCCGTGGATGGGAGACCCTTGCACGGGGAAGTTGAATGCCATTGTCCGGATATTGATTTCCAAAAGGTGTGACGACCTCTTTTGTGTGTGTTTGTGAGCCCCAAACGATTTCGGAGCGATACGATAACGCTGGGGGCGATTTATGAATGAGAGATCCAAACGCGGATACTTTATAGACACAGAGTCTGGGCCTGGGCCCGGGGACTGGGTGTTGTTTGTGAGTCATCCCAGAGTCCAAACGATTTGTTTTCCCGCTGCGCGTTTGTCTGTGAAAGTGTAATATTGTGACACTTTTGATTGTGTGCCCTGCCCCGCCCTGTGGCACTCTCATTAGAATCAGAATGGAAATGCTAATACAGGCTCTGAGCTCCGCTTAGCATCCGTAAATGGTTCTATTCGGGAATATTGCTGCATTGCTTTCCAATTAGCGGAGCAAAGCCAAAATTTATGTTGCATTTATTACATAATTTGTCCAATTTTATGTCTCCCGAGGCTCAAGAGGAAGAGAGGAGAGTTTTACGAGCCACGTTTCCTTGTCTTGTCTCCTAGCCAAGGTTTTTCCAATTTCAGTGCCGGATTAACAGGGATTTTCCTTGCTGAATGTTACTGCTTTCCATTGCCATTCGCCTTCGTTTTGTGTGACGACATTTTTCAATTAAGAAAGGATCACAAGGCGCTTAGTAAGGCAGTTTGGCTCCAGGAACTCACTCGAGAGGAGCTCTTAGGGCTGGCTTTTAATTAATTACTCACCCTGGCATCCTTCCTCGTCCTCGTCGAACTTTTTGGCAGCTGCACTTGTGGCAAAACTTAAAGAAGCTGCCAGCAAAAGTTTGAAAAGGGTTTCCAGTCCCTATTGATTTTTATTTTATTTAGCAGTCACAGCCATGCATGTTTTCGAGTAATTTCGCTTCTAAGTAATATCTATATATTATCTAAGAGTAACAGTAAGCCCGCTGCGATTAATCAAAGCATCTTGAACTGTGTATTTAGCAGCGCTTAGCAGTTAGAACTAGCTGCCTGACTAGGCTAAACACACTAATTACTGGAATGACCAATTACGGCGAGCAATTTCCGAGTCTCTCTCTCGGTTAACATCGCAAATCGTTTGGCTTTTTTTTTGCCGTATTATTTTTTTTGTTCAATTATCTAATTAACTTGTTAACAGTTTCTCAATAGCGTATACTGGATATATCAATAGATATGCATATAATTGCCGCGCTCTGGTGTGCACCTCATAAACAATTAGCGACATTGGCGACTAATTCGAAGCCACGATTTCGTATGTCGTCGCATATTAAATAAATTATACATTTAGAGATTAATAAAATGTGAATATTAATGTGAATATGAATAGCTAAGGTGAATGGCAAGGCAAAAATGTTTAAATTACTAACGTACTTAGGGGTCTACGTAATAATTAAGAAATTTACAAACGATTTATCAAGTTAATTAAACGTTGGCAGCCGTTGGGTTTCATTATAGAAACGAATCGAAACGAAACGAAGCAGTGATAGATGGCCAATGATCGAAATCATTTCACACGATCACATGATTGAGCGGACATCGGTGTTATGGCCGCAAATAAATAACGAAACTTTCTGCCGATTGTGATTGCGGTGGCTGTTGCTAATTTGCCAACTACTTTGGCGAAAGCTGTTCGACTTTGACTTCGACTTTATACTCGTACTCGCATTCGAATATATGTGTATGTTATTGCCAAAGTGAGAGTAGCCGCTGCTGAGCCTGAGAAGACAATGAACTCTCGGCGGGAAATTGAAATGAAAATGGCATACTGCCAGCGATTGGAGCAGCAGATGCCTGTAATTAAGTAAATGTGGAAATTATATGCTAAAAACGCGAATAAAAAACGCTTGCTTGAGCGATTGATCTATGATTGAGTGCATAGAAATTGTTCATGAGAGTGTGCGAGTTGAGTAAGCAGGCTAGAAATTATGAAATTGGGTTTTATTTTTACAGAAAAACACAAGTTGGATAGTGATAGTGAAATAAATAGGTCTGGGAGTATGTTACTAATAATAAAACCTTGCAAATTGTGGAAAAAAGCTTGGTTTTTTCATATATTTTTTTAATATTTTGAGTCCCTTTGAATGCTGAGATAGTTATTAGAATTTATTGTGCTTTAAATTAAATTAGAAAAATTTTTCAATAAAAGAAAAACATAATTTAAAGACAATAAGGGGCATAAGGTATTAAGTAGAATTATTATTAACATAAGCAAAGTCTGCAAGTGAACATTTTATTTTATTATTATTTATTGTTAAATTAGAAAAATCACGAAATGCCTTTTATTCCATGTATCAACCTATTTAAATATTTAACTGATTATAAAAATATTTTTTGTTTAAGAAAAATTTGCCAGAAAAAAAATGTTTTAAATATTCTACTAAATACCTTTGAATATATTTATTAAATTACCTGTAATGTACACCAATCTGTACATTATTTGTATTATTTTACTGCCAGACTTCCCTATAATTCCGTGACTTACAGCACATGGCTTCCACCCTCTCAGGCTCTTCCGGCAGCCATCATCTCATAATCATCATCATTACAGATGCCAAATGCTTTTAGTCATCTGCTTTTCTCTCCAAGTTTCCTCTTAATTTTCCTAACAAAACCGAAAACAAAAAATCTAAATTCAAAAAACCAAAAACCGATAAGCAAAATTAAGCGCATTTTTGAGATACTCGCGTACTTTGGAGGCCCCATTGAAAGCTTATCGAGAGGAGCAGCTGAAACTAAATGCCAGCGATAAAACTAATGAAAATGCGTTTTCTAATTGCACATTAGGCAAAGTGAAACGATTTTCCCTGTAAGTGGAAATCCAGGGGCATGCGTCCAAGAAATCAAAATCCGAAATCAAAAAATCCATCCGGTGGCAAGAGATCTCAAGTGCAGCTTCTGTTTATTAGGGGCGCACGTGTGTTGCTGCTGTCTTTTTGTTTTCAATTCTCCTTTTTTTTCTATGTGGGTGTGGTGTGTGTTTGATGTATCGTGCTGGGCTTGGATTTCGCTTTTTTGTGCCGTGTTTTACGCACCAATGCCCCGCCATTAATTTTAATTTGTGCGTCAAACGTAAACGCAAAACGCCTTCGTCTCGTGTTTATTTAGCGGCTGGTCAATGCGAGCCAAAGGGAGATGGCTATAACGAAAATAAAAGAGCTAGGTAGATGGGGAGATGGGTAAAAAAAACAATTGCACACAATCATTTTCAATTTAATGTCATTATGTGCAATTTGTCAACAATGTCCACAAAGCAGTCAGTCAGCCATGTGTCCGTGATTTGCTTACTAAGCAGGGGTGGGGCTAGGAGATATTTAAGAGGGGGATCTGAGCACATTTTGGATGGGTTTTGAAAATTACAAAAATATATTTCATAGAATTTTTATGTTCACAAATTTTAAAGTGTATTTCAAAGAGTGATATTTTATTTAAAATATTTATTCAATGTAAAAGTAATTGATACATTTATATTTCACTCAGTTTTTATTTGGGACTCCACAATTATTATTAACATTTTGAAATCCATAAAAAGAGTATTAAAACAATAAAATATAAAACAAATTAAGACTAATTTCAGAACCTTGTACCCATTTGGCAACGTTTTCTTTTGAATCCTTTTTCCCTTACTTTTTTTTAGAATTATTGTATTTTTGGGCACTACCTTTTTCTCATACCTGCATTTTTAAACCTCCTAAAAATTGTTTACGTACGCCCCTGACTTCATGCAAATGACCAGAGTCCCAGCTCTCCTCAACTCCAAGTCGATGTCCCTCCCATTTCTATTGAAATACACTATTTCGGGGGGCATTGTTTGCTTATTTATGCTGCTACTCTTTCTATCCAACGAATTCGTGACGAAAAGTGATTGAAAGTAAACAATAAAAGCGACACTCGCCTGTCACTTTCCACTTCCCATTTCCATTTCCATTTCCACATCCAAAACCGCCTTCAAATCCTCCATCTAAAACGGGGGAATTTCTTTTGCATTTTCGGCTGGAGGGGCACTTGACTATCCTCTGGCTAACAATTTCTACTTACTTTGCCAGGCCAAATTGGCCAATTGCGATTGGTAACAGCCGCGGCCGACATGCCGAACAATTTAATTCAATTAAATATTTTTTCGTTGACTGCCTGTCGTTTGTTATTTAGCGACAGTTGTTGCTGCTGCTGCCTCCGCCTCCGCGGCAATTGTTTTATGTGAAATTTGTCACACTGTCATGTGCGTTATATAACCAGACAGAGGCAGGGGGCGAGGGAGAGGGAGAGGGGCAGCAAGGAGGTCAGGGAAGCCACCAGGTGGACAATGGACAATTTGCGCCACTTGAATTATTCAAAATTTCAATGCAAAATCGCGAGAAAATTAGCCCTGCGACAGGCGACTGACTTTGGCAAGTCTTTAAAAATTCATTGCCGATTTTCCATTCCAGCTTTTCCAGGGAAAATCAGGGAAACCAAGCAGTTGGCTCAGTAAATTTGAATTTCGGAAAAGTCAACTACTATAATTGTAGTTCTTGGGAAACAAGCTAAATGCAAGTCATTTTTGGTTTGTGGAAAGCTTGCAATAATTCACAGGTTGCTATTAAATGTATGTAAATTATATCCGTGAATTCTTTATACCTCTAAACCCTTTTAACCCCTTTAAACACACACTTAACAGTGACTTAACTAACCTCATTAGGCAACTTCCGCTGTTCTCTGTTGACCCCTAAGCCCGCATCCCAAAATCAGTCATTATTATACTTGTTTTCCCTGATTGTAATCCCCAGAAAAAGGTTCCAGATGATCGAGCCTATATCTAAGGTCCACACAGACCCCTTGACTTCCATATAAAATCACCTGTGGTGTCAATATTTCAACACTGCCAGCGGTGTTGAAGCTCTCTGTCTCCGATTTGGATATTTTCTGTTTATATATGTTTTTTTTTTTATTTTGGGAATTTCTCTTTTTTGTGTGGAACAGATTTGTGATTTATTGATTGAATTGAATTAATCAACAAACTTATGAGTCAATATATTGTTTAAACAAAGCCAGACACAAAGGAGAATAAAACGAATGCAAATTAATCATATGCCAAGATCATGATCGTCGATCGGAGAAGTCTGCTGCTGCTGTTTCTCCTCTCTTTTTCTCAGTTTTTTTTTCTCGTATTCTTCTTTTCCCCGTCTTCAGACGCCGCTGACGAACTAACTGACAGTTGTTTGACATGCCCCAGAGTCAGTTTCACTGGGAAAAAGAGGGGGGCAGAAACAATTAAGTGAAACAAGTTGTAATTTTTTATGGAAATGCAAAAAACAACGACAAGACAAATAAGAATAATATCAAATCGAGTCGAAGCAAGTGGGTGCAGCATATGGCCCGTAATTAAAAGGTTAACTTGATGTAACTATTAACTGGGAAAGTCACTTAAAGAAATTCTTGAGAGAAAATTAAAGAGTTCTAGAATTACGAGAAATATTAAAAATATTTAATGAATAATATTGTTCTATAACAAATTTGTAAGGTTTTCTATTTAAAATTGTTAGCGAATTGCTATTTACTAGCTAAGAAATGTTAAATTTAAAACATTTAAACTAGCGGCAACATAATTAATATACAATATAATTATAGGAAATGTTATATTAAAAATATTTAGTAAAATTATATTTCTATAAATTATATTATTTAATCTAAATTATACCCTTTTTATAATTTTGTTTCTTGGAAATGTTCCACTTAAAATAGTAATTTTTTCTTAACTCCGCCACTCAAAGTTTAAAACTTAAATCAAATACCTTTCGTGCCTTCAAAAATTACCCAATAAAGAAAGACCTGCCATAGTTGCTGCTATTTTTCTGCCCCATATCCGCAGACCCCTCTACCTTTTCCCCCAGCATTCTGTCCGCTGTCATCTTTGACATTTGTACATTGTAAATGTTGACACTTTACCACACACCAAGACAAGACATCGGGGAAATGATCTTGTTACGGTTACATGAATGATCACCACAAATTGGCATGAGGAAGCCAGAAAATTGTCGCCTCGACTAGCTAGCTTTCCTCGGGGAGTTTTCCATTGACACCTCGCTGGCTGCCGCAAGTTTTCCACCAAGACCGATGAGGAGGAAGGCCCGCTTTTATTTTCAGTATTTGTGTATTTTTAGGTGCGATCGTGAATGACTTACCGTCTGAATGAGTGAATGATGAGCAAATTTATCGCGGCATTGTGTCAAACTGTTTTTGGTTTTCGGTTCAGCAGTGTGTGTGGGCCTCAGACTTTAGGAGAAGGAGAAGGGGATTTGGAGGAATATATATATTCATATGTAGTTCCTCCAGCTTGTTCTGCTTTGTCTGACAAGCGTTTAATTATTTTGGCTTGATTGCGACTCTGTATTTATATAGGGAAGGCGATTCATTCGAGTTACATGAATGAATGTTGGGTTGCTCTGTGTCTCAGTGTCATATTGTCATTGACACGAAAGCAGCTGCTGTTAGAAGTAAAAGGTGTGGCAGTAGGCAGATTAAACCTCTAATTTAAAAAGAATTAATTTCTAGATATTAATTTTAGAAATTTTACAATAAATTTTATTAAGAAAGCTTCCAAAAATAGAAAATTTGAACTTCTAGCCATAACTTTACAATTTTTTATTAAACATCTTTCCTAACTTCAAAGCTTAATGTTCATATTTTTAGCTCAATCATTTTTCTCACGTTCCCAGCTCGATTGGTTAGTTTTTTCAGAGGCTGCTCCTTCAAAGTTTAGCCGCCAACGCCCCCAAAAAAACTTGTGAGCGGATGGTCCCTGCCCTGCCCTGCCCCATGATTGATGGGCATCTTGCGTACAAATTAACACCGGAATTACTCCTCGTGCACTGCAGGCCAAGTTCGGCAAACTTCCAAGCCACTTTTGGCTCCACCCTAAAACAAAATACCATATATAAAAAGAGAAGAAAAAATTACTCTAAAAAAAGAGAAGATGCGTTTCAAATAAAGCCGACTTTCAATTAGGCAAAAAAAAAACCTTAAAGAAAAACTTGGCAAAAGACAAAAGGCCGCCTTAGTCGAGAGTTAATGAGACGACGACTGAGTCTACCCCGAGGTGCGATCGTGACTGGGTCTGAGTCTGGCTATGAGTCATGACTCATTCAGGCTGCATGTTAATTATGAATATGCAACTAAATCATTACATTTTAAGCCAATGTCAAACGCGCAGCTGGATATACTGATTAATCGCCGTTCGTTTTTCGTATGCTTTCCTAGCTCTCCCGGCTCTCTTATTAATTACGATACCAATCCTGATCCCGATCCCGATCCCGATCCTGATCCCAAGCTGCAGATCCAGCGAACATCTCCGGGAGACGCGTGCTCAAGGCGTGAATACCATCGTCAACAAGCTAGCACCTCTCGCTCTGAATTATTGCTGAAATATTTGCTGATTTATTGGCAGCAGCCTCCACTGAGGCTTGTTGCACTTGGCACGCCATGTGCGTGTTTTTTAAGGGACACTTGGGGAGCGAAACTGTAGATCACTGAGGGAAAATATTATCGTGAAATATATAATATAGAAAAAGTGTAGGGATTTCTTTATTTGGATTTTAATATTTTTTTAAATGGAAAAATAATAAAATATAATAGATCGAATTTTTTGGAATTTCCATTTCCTTGGCTTCTCCTTTTTCAAATACTTTCAAAATGTTTTCCCTTCCTCACATAAATTTGATTATATTGAATTTTTATATATTAACTACTAAAACTTGACTATTTCTCTTAGTTTTCTCTCTTGTATAAAAATTGTTTTCACCAGTGCTTGTGCAACCTTGTTGCAATTAGTTTTTGCATCACCACCCAGCGAGTAACCGTGGCGTATCGTCTTACCTTTTGAGCCAACCTTGAACTGGGCTCAGATCTGAAGGCCCTAAATCTGGCTCAGTAGTTACCCTTTTTTTCACTCCACTTCCCTCTGTTCCCTCTTTGGCCAGTGAGCCGGATGACGCGACTTGGCAGCTTGGCAACTGCAACTGCTGCAACTCGGTTCAGTTCGGGCAAACTTCCGTGTAATTAAGTGGCGTTCACAATGCGCTCCACCACCCATTGTGTGCTGGATTCCAGACACAGAGACCTGAAACGGAGACGAGCTCTGGAGGAGATCCATACCCCCCTCCCTCGCTCTGTTTCGCTCCTCTTCTCGGGACCCCACACACAAATTCTTTGTGAAGGCCCAGACAAGCGAATGCACATGATTTCAACGAGGAGCCGTCGTCTCAGAACTGGATTTGGGCGCCAGTAAGCCACAATGGGTGAAGAAGGTCTCTAACAAGGCTAAAAGAGAAGTAAAAGGTGCGCTAAAGTAAAGGTATTTTTGGTATAAAATGTATTTAATACCTCACTATTCCTAAAACATAGAATTTTATATTAAATATATAGAACATATATAAGGTTTATCTTCATAAAATATGTTTTATACATTTAAAAAAAAATGTTTACACTCTTAATACTTAAATAATTAATCTTAAAGTTGACTTTGAACTGAAATTTACTAGTCTGAGAGGCTCTACAAAATCTTAAAACCCTCTTCTAGGGTACCAGAAAGATCTCTCAGCAATAGAGGCCAAGATAGATGGTCAAGGAATCCAACCTCATGACATAGTCATTCAACCGGAGTCGCAGACAGACGCTGGAAATATGATAAATGGGGCGCTAACTCCCAGGCAGCTTCGCTCCTCTCTCCTCTGGACCAAAAATCTAGTTGCCATTCTATTGCCAAAGTCAGGCTCCACCACTTGAAGCCTCTTCTGGGAGCCTGTAATTTGAGGCCATTTTGGTGCATGGCCACGAAATAAAGTTGTCAGCTGCTCCTTTGCACAAAATGCAAATGATGGCAGACAGTGTTCTCCCCTTCTCGTGGCCACAGTCTGCTGTTAATTTTTGGTACGTGTCTTGCAAATTAGACTATCGTGCTCCTCTGGAGGCTCTAGCTACTCGAGCCTGCTGAAAACTTCCTAGAGTTTCAATGCCATTTAATCGAAACTTTGAATGCCAACCGGTTGCCACACACAGAAACTAAACCAGAAGCTCCGCAGGAACGGGTTTTGATTGAATCCAGGCTGGACCCGGATTTATCTATTATAAAAAAAAAAGAAAACTATAATAAAGGTGTCCAAAGTGGGGCATATAAAAATCAATATTAATATGATTTCCACTTTGACATAAAGTGAACAACTTTATTTAGAAGAGTTGGAAGAAATTGGGTCAGGTTTTCAGGTTTCAGGGAAATTTTAAGATATATAAGAAAGTTCTATATGTATAATAAGATATAGAAAATAAGCGGAAAGTCTGTTTACAACAATAATAACAATAAACAACGTCTGGTCTTTAATAAACTAAATTTTTATGTAACCCCCAAAATACAAACCCTTGGACATGTCATATGGACATCTCATTAACGCCAAAGCCAAAAGCCATAGAGAGTTCCAACCTTTGAACCCTTTGACACAACAGAAATGCATGTGTACTTGGCACTTTTATGGATATAGCTTCTATCGATTGCCAGCTATAAAATCGATCATTAGCGCTCTTAATTTGCAGCGACAAAGAGCGCGGCGCGTTGATGGCAACGCTTCAACAGTTTCTGTTTTTGTGCACCGAAAAAAATTATAAATAAAATTAAATTTATAATATTTATAAACAATTTTAAAAATACTTTTGATTAAACGCAGATTATTAAAGAAAAATTATGATTAAATGTATGAATAATTGGAAATATTTTAAAGATTTCTAAGAAATTAATTCAATATATTTTGTATAGAAAAAAACACACTTCCTAAATTAAACTTTATCAAATAATTAGTATATAATTTTATTTCCCGTGTACCAATACCAGTTCAATTTCCACTGAATGGCGGAAAAAAAAGGGTGCAACGGTCATAAAAATTAAAAGCAAATTACCAACAACTGCACAGCAGTTAACTCGACGATATTAGCACAGTTCGCAGCGGGTCGATAATGCTATGGATCGATCGATTGACTGAATGACACCGAACCTGGCGCTGACCAAGCGCGACCTTTTGTCACTTCATAGATGGGACAGGGCAGGGGTGACGGATTTCAAGGGGGAGGGGATGTTATCGAGAGAATGGCGAGGTGATGGACGCACCTTAGACGCTGACGCCGACTTCCGTTTGGCATTGAAGCGCAACCGTTTCAATTTCATCGAAAGAGTTAAACAAGTAGGATGAACGAGTGGGATAGGGATTAAGACTGGAAAATACCTTTTAAACTAGGGTAATTAAATTATAATACATTGCGTAAGGATCTAAGAAGCTAACACCTATATTTAAGATATAAACTCTTCTTGGGTTTCGAAATACTTTTATTCAAATAAATATATCTCTTATATTTTTTAATCAACAAAAATTATTAATGTTTTAATAGTATTTTTTGACACTTTTTTCCTAATTGTCTGTCACAGAATCTGCCTTATATATCCCTCTAAAAATACCCTGTATTTTGTGAAAGAGTTAAACACGATGGCAACAATTTGAGTGCCTAATGACGCAGAGTAATGAAGTCGCCGCCGCGCCCCCAAAATGCAGAGTCTGTCTCGGAAACCCCTACTACCTGCCACTGAAAGAAAAATAAAACTTAAATATGGCAATAAGATACTGAAAATTATAATAGAAAATTCAAAAGATATCCTGACAAAAGTAGTTATAGAAATTTACCTTAAAGATTTTGTTTTCTAATTATTTTAAATATGATTTTCTTTTATGATTTATTTTTAATCGACATATTTTATTAGGGCTACCTTTTACCCTTTATATTTTATTGTTTTGTTTACTCCCACATTTTTCTCAGTGCCTTCCCAACCGGACTTAACCCAACCCAACCCCTTGTTTTTCGCGCTTGATGTGTCGTTGATTTGCTGCCTTCGGCCCGGTAGTCGCCGAGTCTGGTGCTAAAAATCGTCACAGCTGCGCAACATTTCGAATTGAATGACTTAATGTGCTGCATTGTGTCATCAATATCCGCTCGCATCGCATTGGATCGGTGGGGTTATATACCGTATATACACTCACTTGATTCTGTTCTCGGCACAGGGTCAACTGTCCGTGACAAAAGTGTGAATTTCGCCGGGCTTGAACGCCCACTTGAGGCCCATAAAAAAAGTCTGTGTCTCTCTCCTTCGTGGCCATATCTTCTCTCCCAGATTAATCCTTCTAAGCGAGTGACATTTGACAGTCAGTCAGTGTCAAGTCATCAATATGTACTTAGGCCATTCCATCACCGCGGTAAGTCGGGGACCAGCAGCGACCTCTTGCCTCGCCGTCTTGGCCCCTTTGGTCTTTGTCCCCTTGGCCTAATCCTTATGTAAATCTGTCAAATTAGATGCGATTAGTGCAAAGTGAAAAGTAGTTGCCAGCTCTTTGAGCCGGCTCTCACACACGAGCCGACATCAGCGGGCCGTCAAGGCTGAGCGGATTTTTCCTTCCGGCTGACTTGTTGATGGAAAACTCTTTGATTTTTGGCCCAGACTTGGGGGAAGGGAGCTTAAGTTCACTGGGGTTAAGCTAAGGCGGGAGCTCATAAAGTTGCGTTTAAAAATGGAGTCTAAATTAAGGAAGCAGGAGAAGGGTATCCTTGACGTATTTTTATAAATTTATCCAAAAAATTTGTATACCCTATAATTTACATATATCCTTGATTAGCATCAATTTATGAATGCTTTAATTTGAAAATAGCAACCAAGATACCAAAAAATAGTTAAAATTCCCACGATCGTAAAAACCGTGCCGCCATTGTCACAGCTCATAAAATTCAATTTTCATTTAAATTAATTTACAAATTCCCACGTAGGCGTTTTGTATAAAAACATAAGTCCTACCCCAAAATCTGTCCAACTTTCAAGCCAAACAAATTGCCAGCAAATCGAATTGCTTAAAAATCGAGTGTTAAAAAAGTAAGGGAATCACGCGACTCGCCGTCTGCCACAACTAACTAATTTCAATTTGCGGGATGGGAAAAAAAACTCCGGCGGGGGAGAGGAAAAGGACTATCCTTACCAATTGGCAACACCAAAAGCGACCCTTACACACACAGCAAAACTCAAAAAGACTCGTAACGAAATGTACGGAAATACAAACAGACACAAGGACGACAGGCTCATCATCAACGGAATCAACGCGGTGGGCGGAGGGAGTGGGAGTGGGAATGTATATCGCGATATCCATAATGACACTTTCCGCCGATGCGCAACTGTGACAAAATTAATTTTCAACTTGACTGCATCCGGACGGGACTCGGATTTGGGCCTGGGATTCGGATTGGGATTGGTATCCTGTCTGCATCCTCGCCCGCCGTCTGTTGACGATAATGAGACCATAGATAACGCAATTTTATGTTCCACCCGAATTTCACAAATAGTTGCGCGAATTTTACCCAGGCTACTACAGCTCAGGCACTAGAAAAAAATATTTGAAAAAACCTTTAAATATTTTTTAAATAAAAAATAAATTATTACTCCTTCAGGAATTGGCTTTTAACCAGGGAAATTAGTATCTTTCACATTTAAAAATTAAAAATATCTTTCATGGCTTTGTAAATATTTTGTAGTAGATTTTACTAAATATTTATACAATTTTTTAATCAAAAACATAACATTTACAATTATCCTTAAATAAATTACAAAATAAATTTGTTTAGTTATTAAAAATTCAAATTAAGGTAAATGTATTTTTTGATTATAAATTATATAAATTCTTTCCCAGTGCATACCCTGGTATATGTCCGTATTCGTGTCCCGGGTTTTCTATGTTCCCTGCGCCCGGTGCCCGGGTGCAAAGCACTCACAAGTCAACAACCACGGCCACTTCCACCCCTTTTCCGCCCCTGAACCGGAGTCGCAACTGAAATGGACTCTCGGCCCTAGGGCCAACGCCACCGCACTGACAAACTGTTCCGCTAAATAAATCACGATTCATGATTATCGCCATGAAATCGAAATTTTCTGCTTTATTTTTCATGCCTCGGAACAAGTTATCTAATATGCTTTTAAACGGGGAAAGGGGGGAATGTGTAAGGGAAAGGGCCAGTGGCGGGTGCAGTGGCTTAAACGAAT
Organism: Drosophila ogumai; assembly: GCA_018904815.1. Taxonomy (NCBI): domain Eukaryota; kingdom Metazoa; phylum Arthropoda; class Insecta; order Diptera; family Drosophilidae; genus Drosophila; species Drosophila ogumai. The sequence continues at coordinate 26,913 of JAEIIJ010018920.1, read as the reverse complement.
ATCTGAATTATTGATTTAGGTTGGGAGTTAAGGGTAAGGATCGTTAGGGAATTGGTAAAGGAAATTAGCTTTAAGAGATAATAAAATTAGGAAGTTAAATATATAAAAAATGTCACTGGAAAAGAATCCCAAACCTACATATTTCTCTCTAAATAAAAATATTTTCCCAGGAATATTTCGATTATTATTTGGTGACCTTTCTAACTAAGAGATAGTTTTTTAAAAACAAGTAATTACCAGGCATTGTATGCCTTCTCATATATGTATAACCTATCCTTATGGTTCAAGAACTCCACTAGTTTCGCTATACCGATTTCTTGAACTCCAATTAACTTTTGCCTTCAGAGAGTCAATGTCAAGGCTGATTTGAGTGCAGTCAAGGTTTGCCTTTAACAACAGAGAATCAGGATCAGAATCAGTGACAAATCCTGAGAAAGTCGCTCGGCCAAACAATGCAACTCATCATCATCATATCAGGGTGATGTGTGTGATGTGATTTCATCTGAACATCCCCCAAGGAGGCGCAGCAACCCTCAAAAAAATATAATAGCAAAAAAGAAAAGGCAACCGCAAACACAAGCCAGTACTGATGTCCTGTCATATTTGCTCATTTAACGGGCTGACACATCAATGTCACATCAAACAGCCAACCAAAGAAGAGAGCCTCCGGCTGACAGCTAATCCAATGGCAATTATAATGCCGTAACGGACGATCCTTACTCTGATTCCAGATGCAGAGGCTGCCCTACTGGTGTGAAGGAAACCCTCAATTCCGCCTAATTGAAGCTAAGCAGAACCAGCATTTCCCTTTGTTTTTCCATCGCGGAAAGTGTCAAAACTGACATGACAAGGCGAACGAATCAAAAGGGAAATCACAAGCGCAATAATCAGCGGAGGGCTTTTTGTAGGGGCGTGATTTTCTGTGGTTTTTCCTGCGGGGAAAGAAGGAATCATTTTCGGACACTTGACATGCATATGAAAATTCTGACACGTCAACGCGAGCCTGGTGCTTTCCGGGGCTAGTAATTGGAAACGTTACTAATTCTAGAGATGGGGATATCTCTCCCCCCAAAAAAAAAAAAAAAAAACTGATTGACACATTTGACTAAAGTGGCGATTATACGAGTGTGCGGTGTGTCTTGGTGCTGGTAATTTCCATTTCCATATCACTCATTGTGACAGCCATCGCATCTTCGTATATCAATTGACAATTGCCGGTGCCTTTTGAGGGGATTTTCCTTATTACCATATCAAAGGGAACGGAAAACTCAAGAAAAGTGTCATTATACACAGGGCCAGATGGGTGGTCGGTCGGTCGGTGGTCTTTGCCAAGCAGAAATGGGGTCACCAATTAGAGGAAAACCTCAGCAAATCAATCACCTCGAAGTGGTTAAGACGGCTCTTGTTTGGACACTGGGGAAAAATATTTATAAAATGTATAAATATAGTCTTAAGGAGGTAATAAATATATATTAATTTATCTAAATTCTAGAACAAGTGATTTTATATTTTTCAAAATAAAATAATAGTTTCAAAATCAAAATATAATCCCTAAAAATAATTTGTAAATTAAACTTCTGGATACAAACACTTGGGACCCCTTTTCTCTTGGTATTTTCCCTCTTCCCAACCACTACCAACCTTCGTTAGCCTTCCTCTCCACTCAACCAACTCCCAACTACCGGCTAAGAAATACAAAAAAACTTCCCGTCTGGCTGTCGCTACAAATGCCAGTCCAATTTGTTACAATGCGTTACACTCATCCGACTGATGTCTGACTTTGTTTGGCTCCAACTTGCTACGCATTCCAGGAGCTGCACAAGGTATCTCCACCATGTTGGTGGCAGCTTCGTTTCGCCCTGTTTCAGCTCTGCGGATCGGATTGGATCAGATTGGATGGGTAGCCGGAGAGGATCAGAGGGTGGGGGGAGACGGACAGAAATCCATTCATCAGTGGCAAATTTGTTGGTGGTATGAATCCATCATGTTGCCAGTGAAAGATCGTTTGTCGCTGATCATCAGCTTAAAAATCGCGCAAATGACGAGCGTAAGACACGAGATGTGGTCCCCATGACGGTGGCTCTGGCTCAGCGGTTACCAACTTAAGCTGACAACAACATCCCATTCCCGGCAGTCGGGGAGGAGCAGCGGGAGAAAGCATCCGCAGATCAGTCTGTCGTTTTAACTGGTTTCAATTCGCAGAGGAGTATGCGTAAGCTAATGAGAAGTATGGAAGCTGTTGCTCTACATGGGTTTATTTTTAGACTTTAAATTAAATGCATAAATTTATTAAAATGTTTGGAAAATAATTTCGTTAAATTAAGTATTTTATGAGGTGATTATTTATGTTTAAAATTATTTCCTTAATTATTTTGTAGCTCATTTAAGCCACCACTCTGGTTGAACCCTTTTTTCGCTCAACAGTGGGCTGCTGCTTTTTTGGGGGCAGCAGCTACCACATATCGGAATTCCCCCCAACTGTGCCAACACACAAATGATGTTGATTTTTATCAAAACTTATTGAGAAAACGTAATTTTTTAAGCTTTACATGTGCGAAGGCAGAGATTGGGCCTAAAGCCAAGACTGTCTTTTTGTGAGTTGGGAGCTTGGCAACACTTAAAGAAATGATTTAATATACAAATTTGAAATGGTATTTATTTATAAATAATACATTTATAAAACAAGTTAGCTTTTAACTCGAATATCCGTATTAGGCCTGTAATTTTTCTTTGTAGGGTATTATAATCTTAGTCAGAAGTCTTCTTTTATAAAAATCCTATTTTTCGGCTTGTAGAAGTTCTCTTTCTTTTTTCTTTAATAAATAAAATATCCTCAAAAGACTTAAAATATTTATTTTAGTGTATAACTGCTTGTGGATTTGAAAAATCAGCAAAAATCGGGCAGCTATTAATACTCAAGCCAAATAAAGCCTACCTGCTGGCACAAGGCAAGAGCTCCTGTCCATCAATATTTCAGCTTCAGTTTGTGTTTTATTTGGTGGCACAGACACGGATGTGTGGTCCTGCGACTGCAGGAATAAATTTCCATTAACGAGTCCAATTGATTTAAATTGCCGCTGACCGCAGACCAAATCGTTCTCCATATTTAACGCGACAAATTCACCCCGTTTCTCTCTAGAATTTATTGTTTGTTTTTACCTCAAGCGAGTGATGGTCTAACGAACTTCTAATAGTTGCAGCAGATTAATCTTGCCGACAACTGGACCGGGGACCTGGGACCCTGGTCCGATGAATCAAAATGGAAACATAAAAGCGATTTAAAATCGATTAACCCGATTTGCCGACATGCAACAGGTTCGGCCCTCAATTTGGGGTCTTATTATCGAAAAAGCGCGGCTTAAAACAAAGGCGGCTGCAAATTGCCGGCAAAGTCGGAGATCGGAGGAGATCCCAGCTCTGAGATCGGGGAATCTGTTGGTTGGGTCCACTCTGAAGACAGAACATTCAGCAAGGCGAACGCCTACCGCAGAGTTCTCTCTTAGTTTTTTTCTTTTTTTAGGATCCCAACCGGGAAAGAGGTGAGAAAATTGTTGATTAGCTTCTATGGAGGCAAAAGTTGGCCCATTCAGTCCCGTTTTCGGGGCGATCTTGATGAAGATCAACATGCCAGCGATGGGGGCGTGGTTGCGTATGACTTTGATATCTGTCGGCATTTTGGGCTTTGGCTTTTGAAACGCAAAATAAAACATGCACCCGATACGAGAAAATTATAAGAAAGGGGAGATATCTTGTGGAATGCGGAAATACTCTTTTAAAAGGTATCTAAGAAAATATTTTACTTTGTTTTCAGGTAAAAGATACTTTTAAAATCAAGTCTTTGATAAATATATACCTCAGTTAATTATTAAAAATTGTTTATAGTTTTTTGAAGCTGCTAAAGCTACTTTAAAAGCTATATATTAAACCCTACTTGCCGCTAACTCACATTCCTACCTCCCATTTTTTTCTTTATACAATTTCCACTTGGATTTGAATGGAATCCCCCCCCGACTAAACGTCCTGTAATCACGCCATATTCTAGTTGTTACAACCATTTGCATATACTCAATATGCCCTCGACCCATCCCCATGGATAATTACGTACTGCGGCTGCTGCTGGTGATTCCGCTCGACTTCTCGTTCCGGAGAGCCCACTATCACTTACTACACTCAACGCCCAGCGATCTGATTCGAAGCTGAATCAGAGGCAGCATCGGTGTAGGGATCGGGATCGGGATCGGGATCGGGCCCTGGAATCGGTCAGATAGCCACGGACGATGGCTAATAATAAATTCGAGCGCGTGCAAGCGCATGCCACCTTGGGCCTCCCTACTCCCTGGTCCCAGGTCCCTTGGCCTCATCTGACGGCACCTTGCAACCGGCGGAGTTTGCCACCAACTCTCGATGGGGCACAAGGGGCAGAGCCTCCGCCTTTGGTGTCAGCCGCTCTATAATTATCTCAAACTGAAATTAACCGTCGAAAGAGTCGGGAAGAGATTATGCGCTGCGCATCGAGATTGAGAAGCGAGCAAGTGGGCAAGTGCACAGGGAAAAATATAATAAAAATTAAAACTGTGAAATTTATTTTTTATTTTTTTTTAATGGTATTAATTAGCACGGTTTTAATTTAAATACTTCCGGATTTTTTCCGGCTTGTAAATAGGAAAGGATGAGCACTTCTTAAAACAATAGAAATGTGTTTGTAGAATGATGAAAATCAGTTGGAATTTCAAATGCTTTTTCATAGTATTTACAATTTTTTAAATATAAAAGTAAGTTATATAATTAATGAGCAATTATTTAGTCTCTTATTTTTGCAATTTTTCCTATAAAATAATAATTTTTTAAATAATCCTTCAGCTTACCAAACTTGTTTAAAAAATGAGAGGTAAATGCTTCGACTGATAATTTGTATATCACCAAAAAAAATCGAAATAAAATGTTCCTTAATTTTAAGAAACTTTAAAGAGTTAGTACAATTTTTTTGGAGTGCCTTTGAGGGACAGAAATGTTAACCGCATCGCACGCTAACACTGCCTCTGCATGCTAGACGCGTTTTGCGATTCCGATGGATTGGAGGAGAATCTCTGGTGGCGGGGAGAATGTTGGAGAAGTGCGAGGGGAAATGCCTGAGATGAGACATTCTCTCACCTCGCCGCCGCGATGCTTGTGCTAATTTATTGCGCGTTAATATCGACAGGAAGAGAGAGACAGACAAGATCCGTGGAGGACCAGTTCCCCGCCACTATCCACATCCCCATTCCCGATTCCGCTCGCTCTAATTGAAATGCTCGACTCCGGGCAGCGTTCCAGAGACTCTCTAGTATCTATCTATCTTATCGCCAGCGTCACACTTACTCTACACATGTTACACCAACGGATACACCACCAGGTGCCCTCCCTGGATCGGCTCTGGGGTCTCATTAGCGGAATTACAAGTCATTACCCGCCGCCCGAGCTGACCGAACGAGCAGGCAACTCGCTCTTGGACTCGGCAATTATAAGTAAATCAACTTTTTGGCCCAAGTTTGAAGATTAGAATCTAGGCTACCACCACCCGAACTCGATGTATGATTGATGGATTGTCCATATCAATGACAACTCATCTGGAGGGCAAAGAGGCGGGGAACCAGGCTAATTAAGTCATAGAAAAGAAGCCAAAGACAATGGGACATCGGTTTTGATATAATTAAGAAATAGGTAAGGGATTCGACAGGAAAATAATTAATAAATAAGGGTTTACTAAATAAAATATAAAATATATACAAATATTTTTAAGGAGGGAAAGTAAATGGTTTTAGAATACATAAGATCGATTTCAATATTTTATATCCAGTACGAAAATGTATAAGTTTTTAATATACATTTGTTAAAAACTCTCAAGGGCGTTTATTATATTTTTAGACAGTACTTTACTGCCTTAATTTTCCAAAAAATATAAATAAACTAGAACTAAAGTTCACAAAACTATAAAAAGAAGGTAAAAGCAATCAACTCCCCTCTTTTGACCATTCTGAAACCACTTCTCCTCACTAAAGTAAACACTTCACACCAGCCTCAGACAGCGACCAGCAACTAGAAATCAGAAGATGCACTTAGTTTAATTGGATATTCGGGGGCCATTTCAATTAGTCCAACAATTTGGCACGCATTTAATTGCACTGAAATCCGGAGCAAATCCTTGACAGGCTGGCACCCACCAACCAAGGTCCCAAATTGCAATAAAATGTATTAAAAACGAGTGCCAGGCTTGGGCCAGACAATCAAATCTTCCCCGTTTCGTCCTGCTCATTTAACATTTTACCATAAAAATGTTGAAAAACAATGGCGGCGGATTGTAGAGACACCTCCCCTTTGGTCTGTCGGGGAGTTTATCTCTCTGGGCCAACATTCTCACTCTCCTCCTGGCCACATTAGACAGCCACGTGTCTGGGTCATTATGCTGAAAGTTACACGAACGTGGCGTCGGCGTTGACGTTTGCTCGTACTTTTTTCTCTGTCTGTTTTTCGGGGCCCACTTCGAGGCGAGGCGAGAGTAAAGTGTCTACGCAAGAGCCGGGGAAGTGTCCAAACCCAAAGCCCCACCCACCAAAAAAACAATAGCAAAGCCAAGCCAATTAGCACTGGGAGAAATCGGGTTGAGAAAATTTAAATTGTTTACTTAAAGTAGAAATATGTCTTACACTACTCGGATTTTATTCAGAACCAAACTGTTGCCAAAAACTATTTTTCTCAATATTTAATATATGCATTTAAAGCCTCGGATCATCGATTTTAATGGTAAGACCCCTTAACAATAACTGGAATCAAAAGAAAAATATTTTGAAAATAAATACTTTCACAAATGAAAGAAATTTCTACGAAATAAGTTCGAATATTTTAGTTATTAAGAATAATATATAGTTAATAATAAAATACCACTTTTAAAAGATATTTTTTAAACTCATCAAATACCCTTCAATTTATATACTTTATAATCCCCAAAAACACTTTTTCCCCTCAGTGTAAACTCCGGCTTGCGGCACAATTTGTAGCTGTCAGTGGATCAGAAAGACAGACAGCCAGCAGGACGGACATGACACGTGTGTGCGTGTGTAAGTGAGTGGGCGGGTGTCAGTGGCTTAGTTATAACTAAGATATAGCCACCAAACACCCGTCGCTCCATTGGCGATTATCGCACGATGTCCGGAACTTCACTGGTTTTTAAAAATTAGAAACGGATTTGGCATTGCGCATAATGCGGCTTAGCCGGGCCCCTCCCCTTCGCTTCCCTTCCCTTCCAGTGTAGTTATATGGTAGATCCGTCGGAAACAACATAATTGTTAATTTTAATGGCCTATGAAAAGCGGGGATTGTTTTGGGATTACCGCAGATGAGCGAGCGTCGGTCAGGTTGAATGTCTCTAAGGGGGATCTCAGATGAGGGGTGTGTTACGAGTGTTACGAGTGTTACGAGTCGAATGTCAAACGTAGAGGAAGTGTGCAATGCGGCGTTGTGTAAGTGAAATTATATAGCCTACACAGGAAGTTAAGCCCTATTTATAGGCATTATGGGATTAGATTGTTTTTCGATTTAATTAATTTCAAAAGGAGCTTGCTTGTAATTCGAATATCTTAAGGGTATTCGATTTTAACTTTGTTTGAATTGATTAAATAGTTAAAACAATACTTTTAAAAGTATTAAGTTATAAATATTAATGGTAATAAAATAATACTGCTTTTCTGATATTAATAAAAACACTCTTTATTATATAAAAATAAAATTCCTAATAAGATACGATATTCCTAGAAAGGTGTTTACATCCTAAAAATGTTAATTAAATTATAATTTCTAATATTTTGCTTATATTTTCTAGACATTTAAAAATATCTTTTTATTAATAATCTACCTACCTTTTACATTTTTCAAAATTTTTTGTAGTTTTCCCTGGAATCCCCTTTCCAAGTTCATTGCCACCTCATTTCTCCTGACTTTTGTTACGCGAAACCTAAAGCTAAAGCTCCCCCTCCTTTCCCGACTGGCTCTCTCTGTCAATGTCACAAGATTTCCGTATAAATAATTCCCAACTAACGAACCGAGGCTCCCTAAGCATATATCATCGACTCGTATTACGCTGATACTTTCGTGTGAGGTCCTCGCCCAGGAGTCGCACATTTTCGGAGCCCTGAAAATGTTTCTGCGGCAGCACATGTGTCACTAACATGTCAATTAGATGCCCCAAAAAAAAGTAAAAAACTTGGGGCTCTGAGGAGGAGATTTTTTCGAAACAAAATTCAAACACGTGGCTGCCTTTGCCAGAAGGTGGGAAAGCGGCGAGTCTCTAGATTCAAGGAAAACGTTGAAGTGTGAACAATTTGTGGCCAGGATCTCGCGGCACTCTCAGTTAATTAAGGGAGCTCGAACACATGGCCCACCCAATGGGGAATGTTTTGATTTCTCTTCTCTCTCGGTCTGTCTCTCCTCGTAATTATTTAAAATTAATGACAATACAAAAATGTGACGTCCTGTGCTCCCCCGATGTGGCGCCATTTAAGCGCCCTGCTCCGTTGGCATAATTTATTAATTGTCAACTAAATTTGACATTTCCAATGTGTTGGCAATCACAAGGGGGCGCGGAAGGCATTCAATTTGAATATGTTTCGGTTTCTGTGTTGGATTTTCGGTGGTCTGTCGAAGTGTGAGAATTATGCGATGCACAAACAGGCTGCCTTTTCTGCTTTCTGCTGGAATGTCATAAATTTCGACGCGCTCATTAGCGTTGGCGGTCCAAGTCGGTTATTTATGAGGATATGGCAGCTATATAATATAGGTGGGTTTTGAATTAAAGTGAGAGTGAGTTTATAGAGATATAAACTAGGTTTTATTAGCCGAAAATTTGAAGTTTTATGTAGTTTTAATATTTGTAAATGAAAGTAAGAGAGATTATAGTGCAATTATGTTGGGATACCAACATTCCTTATTAAAGAAATTACTTAATATAAATTGGCACTACATTTTTTAAGTCTATTGTATTGTACTTTAAATTATGAAATATAAGTTTAAATTTATATTTATTTATCAAAACCATACTTATTAGGTTACTTAAAATATTAAATTGTACAGGCTTACAAATCATAACATTTTTATTTTAAATAATATGAAACATTTCAAAATTAATCTGCTTGGTTAAGAAAATATTTGTTAACATCCCACACGACTTTAGCACCCTGTATGCCACTTGCTTGCTTAATACTGCATGGCTTTCTCATATTCGCTGGCCACCTGCCTGTGTGGCCTGGAGATTTGACAATTTTGTACAAAACTCAATGGCAACATTTTCCAGAACTCGTGCGCAAAACGAGCCACAAGCACCACCAAATAATAGAAGGGGAAAAAATAAGCAGCAGAACATTTTCATAATAATTTAATGGCCGTGTTTGAAATCCGATATTGCCATATGGATGTGTATATATGTATGTTGGCTGTGCTGTTGCCTGTCACTTTTCACATTGCCTGCGAGAGGCATAAATAATAATTTATTTGGTTAGTGGCCATAAATGTTTCAGTTGACAATTTCTCATCTAATTTTGCACTAACTGGGCGACATTAATCAAGCGCGATTTGTGTGAGTCGGAAAGTATTTATAGACATCGGAGGAGAGTTCATCATCCTGACATGTGTTTTCCTCTCGTATTTCCCCCCTCGTTTGGTGGAACAGGTGAATATCGCCCTGAAAATGCACATAAATTTCCCTCAACGTTCATTTATCAATTTGTCTCTCCATTGAGAGCGGCAGCACTGGCTTTTTGAACAAATATTTATGTAATTAATTAAAGTCGGCTGTTAACTATTATAATTTAATGCCTACCGTTGGCTTCTCCATTTCAAAACAACACGCGCCCTATAAAATTCAGGGGGAATCGATCTGTAGCCGCTTTAGCTGGAAAACCGCATGACGTCCTCGAGAAAGAAAGAAAAACACCGGAACAGGTGCCTTTTGGCCAACACGAGCGGCGGGAAAAAATGCAGCAACAAAGTTGAAAAGTCATCCCGAGGATAGTTTATTGATTATTTTCGGGGCTGCGACTTTTATTCGTGGAATTTTTAGCAATAGAAAAATAGTCGTTAAATTGGTACATTTGATAAGCTAATTAATTTGTTTGAGATCGCTAGAGGAGGAATTTGTATAATTGGGAAGTTTTCACATGATATTACATTATTGTCACTATTTTATTTGTTTAATTATATTAAAATGAGAAAGCCGTTCCTGATTAAATAATTAAACATTCTATCGATAAAAGTAATATATATTATGAAAAGCTCTATGAAAAGCATAAGAGTAAAAGATTTCCTCCGTTAAAAATTATTTTAAATATAACTTTTGTATTATGATTTAACCTGTATATTTCCCAACTAAAATTCGAATGCTCACTAATTTTTTTGCCCACGATTTCACATTTCAATACCACTGTTTAGACCACACAAAATAAATTTGCACAAGTGAATAAATTGTTGGCATTTCGATCGAATCAATTGGTTTGTCATTGCATCAGGCCCTGTGTCGTCGCAACATCTACTTGCCGCAGCAACTGCAACAATTGCAGCTGCACAAGGTGCGTGTAAATTTAGAACCAGCGACATGAGCCACCCAAGTGGCTAAAAGTGTCAATTCGTGAAAATTTCACGAATTCCGATCGATGTGAATAATCACAATTGGCGTCGACAACGACAACAACCACAAAGGAGAAGACGCTTTGATGTGCTAACTAAAAAAAAGTCCTGCCAAAAATAAGAAAAAAAAAGAACAACTGAAAGGGGGAAAAAAAAGAGAAACAACGTTGTTGAGTGACAAACAATTGCAAGTGAAAGGCGGAACAGGAGAAGGGAAAGAAGGGGGAGTAGTGCTCCCCTGGGGGTTAAAATCAAAGGGTGGCAGGTTGTAGGAGAGGAGGATTCGAAGGGGGCCGCAGCAGTTGGGCAAAAATCTTGCTCTTTTTAATCGGTTTTTGCTCGGCTTTTGTCTCGTGCGACTTTTAATTAAGTATATTGCCTGCAGCACCGGCAACAGCAACAACAAGCAGCAACTACAGAAACAGTAAGGCAGCAACATCTGCTGCTTCTTTTTGGGCCAAAAACTAATTTCTTCTTGCACAGAAAGAAAATTTATATAAATTTAAAAAAAAAAAACGTATATGCAATAATTTAGGTAAATAATTTTATACATTTTTTGTAAGCTTAAAGGGCAATTTTAAAGGTATATGTCTGGAAATTAAATAATTATTATCAGAAGGTTTATAGTTTGTAAATCTACACAAGTTATCGTATCGAAAAATACGATTTTGATGTCAAAATCTTTACCAATAATTTCTACCGATAAATTTTCAGCACAACATTTTTTCTCTCTAATTTTGGGTATTATATAACATTTAGTTCTTATTTTTTTCTTAGTGTAATCACACACACAGTTACATACCGGCACACACACACTCTCAATCCCAGCTCCTTGTGGCTCATTTATTTGAGTGCTGCAATTGTTAACAAGCTACGGACAAGTTGCAAGTTGTCTGCTTTCCTGCTGCTGCAACTACCATCTTGTTTCGGCCACCCTCTCTTTCAACTCCCACCCACCCCCAAGCCCCTTGTCGGGCCCTCTCTTTCGCCTGAGAGCTTCATGCCCTCTCTTTCGCTCTCCCCTCGCAGTTAGAGAGCTTTCAACATTCTGCTGCCATTTTCGCCAAGAAACGCCCTCAATCATCCGCTTTTTAGCACTCAAAAATTTGCACTCAGTTTCCCCTCTCACTGGAAGTGCTCGCCGGCATGCTCTCTTTCTTTGGCTCTCTCTCTTTCCGTCGCACGCACACACTCACCTTCGCCTCCCCCCGCCAAAATGGCCGCCAGCAAGTTTTGCACTCACTCAAACAAACCCGTCGTCTGGGGCTTTTCTCCACTCCTGCGCTCTTTTTGCTCCTTCGCTTTCATTTCGCATTCGTCGCAGTGGCTGTTCGCATGGAAATTCCTTGCTCGATTTTCCTACGGGTTTTATTTAGCATATTTAGTTAAATTTAAGTGTTGAAAAAATAGGACAAAACTGGAAAATAGTGTTTGCTTTATGGATTTTAAGCCCGTGACTACATATTTCTTCTAAATTTTAATAAAACATTGAATAATATTTTTAAGAATGTGTAAACTTCTTGGGAATTTTAAATGTTTTGTATTAATAAAATGTAAATTAAAAAAACAAAATATATTACATTTATAAGAAAACAAAAAATTGTCAGAAAAAGTTTAAAATTCAGATCTTATTTGTAGAATTTATATATTCGATCCCAAAACTATATATAAATATCATTCACTTTGATCTGCTTGTCGCATATTTCGCACCTGATTAATATTAAATTTTATTTGGCCTTTTTTCGCTCGCTGATTATTTTGATTATTATTTTCCATGCTTCGTCGCACATAATTCACAGGCCATAAAAAATGTGTAAAGGCGACGAAAAACGCGAAGGCCACTAAAGAAAAAAAGATCTAGGAAAATTTATGATGGAAAATATAGTTTTTTATTTTTACCTGTCGGACATTAAAATCACTTCGTGGCCCATTGAAGCGTGTGCGAGTGATAAAAAAAGAGATATGATGGAAAAATATAAGAATATTTAGTCGAAAAAGTTAAGAATGGGTTTCCTCAAGATTTTTTTTTCATATAAATAATAAAAAGATAAGCAGATTTAGTTATTTCAGTTTCATAGGTCTGGTCTTATATGATTAAAATATAACTTATAAAATGGATACAGAAAGGGGACCTAAAACTAAGATATTAAGAAACCGTAGAACTTTTTATTGGTTATTAATTTTATATATATGTATTAAAGTCCTTAAATAATTTATTACAATTTATAAATTGCTTCTATATAATACATTTCTGCTGTTTTCTATCAATATAAACATTTTCAGATGCTTCTTATGAAAGGAAATAGGAATAGATACACGTAATCGTCACACAGATACATCACGTGGTCCTCATATCCACGTACTTCTCCGACGTTTTCAGATTTTATGGAACTGCGGAAAATTGTTTGGCGCAGCGTTGACATCTTATTACAGCCAATAACGATATAAGCCTGGCAATTAAGTCGGCTGCAGCTGACGCCGCCCCCACAGAACCCCAAGTTGGAGAGGCAGACGGAGCAGCAGCAGAGGCCTGGATACATCCGCAAGATACATTTCATTCTGGGCGGCCGCATGTGCAAATGTGCCACTCCAGCTGAGGGTGTGTGCAAGCGTGTGTCTCTGTTTGTTTGTAATTAGTGGCAAGTTTTTGTCTCCGTTCTTGGATTTTGGCCTGTGCGCCGCCTGGCATCCAGATATGCCAGCAAAAGATGAGCTACAAATTTCTCAAATGTCAACACCAAGAGACTGGCACACACTCATATCTGACAGATACTTTCGCCGCTTGAGTGTGTGTGTGTGTGTGTGTGTGTGTGTGTGTGTGTGTGCCGTTCTGCTGGTGTTTTTGCATCTGGCTCCGAATGAAATGTACATTTTTCATAGCCTCATTGCATTTGTTAATGCAGACTTGTCATTTATTAATAGTCAAGTTTTCCCTGCCTGATATTGATGAAGACTTCAGTAGATCAATCAGCAGGCAGTTCATTTGCTGGCAACAGTTAGCCCATATAATATATATAGTACTTCACCCGATTATCTTGAGGATCTTTTCTTGGGCACTTCATTAGCCGGTTGACAGCTGCTAATGAACCTTTCAAAAGCACAACCTCCTTTTGCGGCAAGTTCATTGAACGATTCAGCAGCATGCGGCAGCGTGCACGAAATTGCGAAACTAATTTACAATGGCATTACTTTCGTCTAAATGGGTTAGGGATTCCGGAGTTGTTATTTAATTGCTACCCTTTAAGGGAATATTTCTTTATTTTTTTCAGGGTGGTATGTATTTTTAAAGGGTTATAGGGTTTACTTTAAAGGTTAATTTAATAATATAATTAATAGAATTAGGAATACGTTACTTGTCATTAATAAGAATTTTAATAAATAATTTAAACCTCTTTTTACAACAGTGAAACTGTAGGATTATTTAGATTAATACTTTTTATTTTATAAAGAACAGCATGCCTTTGTAAATACAATTTAGTAATAAAAAGTTGATTAACATCTTTGTTATTCACTTTATTTACTTAATAAATATAATAACATTTTTATGTAATTAAATTCACGATTAGCTAATGTCTTGATATTTATATATTTTCCTATATTATTCATACCCCTAACCAGTCATAATCCTTGGGTATCGCTATTTCTTAGCCCTGGCAGGAGCAACTTAAATTGCAGCGATAAGCTTTAAACTGCGAGCACTTCCGGAACAATGCCCGGACGGACACGGACGACGCCTTGGATATAAATATATATCCCATACAAAGTATATAGCACATGTAGTTAGTGTGTCCAGCCTGGAAAGTGTTGGCAAGGATATGCTTAAACATGCAAATTTTCAATATGCAGACAAAGACAGACACAAGCACAACATGCATGCCTGCCTGCCTGCCTGCTTGCCTGCCCAGAATCGCAGGATTGCAGGACGAGCCACTACTGGGAGGTGGAAATTTTCACTGGCGGAACGTGAAATGCAATTGGGGCCATCATCCAGAGACCCCACTCCCAGCTGAAGCCCCCGTTTCGCCATGGCATTCGATGAAATTGCCCGATTGTGTTGAAGTGTGATGTAGGCTTCGCTTGTTGTTGGCCAGGCCAAGGGGCCTTTGGCACATTTCTGTGTCGTGAAATTAATTTCTCCACACTCTCCGCTCTCTTGTTAAAAACTGCACTAGGTCGGGCTTTGTATTTAATATACAAAAGTGTGTATGTGCACTCAAATTACCATAATTAAAAAGGCCTCGCCTGAGGCCTAATAATGCCGGCTAGTTTGCACAGCACTTTGATGGCTTTCTAAAACTCATTTTTGGATTTTAAGAAGTACTTAAACCACTACTCTAGCCAGTAATTAAAATATATATTTTTTTTTACGGTATTTTGTGTAACTCAAATTATGACTAAATAGAAAAATGGGTCTAAAAGTAGTTAGACGGATCAAAAAAAAAATTGTAATAAAATCTTAAGCTGAAAATTCAATTCCTTTTGTTTCCTAGATTTTTTATAACTTCTCTTTTTCCTAAGCTTCTCATCCAATAACAATCATTTATCATCTTATAACACACACGCCATTCTGTGGTTTTTACCACTCAGAAATGAAAAGCCACAAAAAGTTGCCAAATCATGGAGCTAAATGTACACTGGGTATCTTCATTTGACATGCTGACGTTTATAGCGTTGTTTTTCTTTCTTTTTTTGTTGTTCCATGTTGGCTCTTTGATAAATTGAATAAATTTTATGGTATAATTAACTCATGTTCATGGCTAATGTGTACGGGCCCCGCCCTCGTCATTAAATGTGTAGTTGTCATTGCATCAAAACACCTAAGTGGATCACGATATTTTAGTCATGAACAAGAAAGATAATTATTGTTTTTAAATGTATATTTTTCAAAATAAATCCATAACAAGAAACACAATTTATCTGCAAGAGAAAACCGCTGTCCAAAATAATTTAGATAAAGGTAAACAAAATTTTTGATAAGGCCACCACAGGAATTTATATGCTCGCACCTAACTGCAAATTGTGTGTAATGAGCTAAGCGGGTCCACCTTTACCTTCACCTTTTTTTTCTGTGTGTTTTCCGATGTGTTTTTCCCTTGACTTTCACCCTCGCCCTGAGTAGCACCTTTCATGCTGTCTAAGCCCGAAGAAGACATAAATTTGTTAGCGCCTGCCGTCGCCTGGTCAAGATCCCAGGACTCATCCTTATTTTTTGGGGGTGTTTTTTTTTTTTATATTTGTAGCTCCTGTCCCGTGCCCCGAAAAAACACAAAAAAATTAGTCAGCCTGCCAGATCGGTGGCTTGAGATAAGTCTCCTTCATATTTATGTTGGAAATTAGGCAAATTTTTAGTGGCGAGATAATTTGTGTACGACTTTGTCGCAGTGAGTGAGAAAATTTAAGGTATCTTCATGGCAAACCCGAAATGCTTAGCCTTTTCTGTGTTTACAATGGGAATACACAATTTTTAACGCTTTGCCAAGGAAGATAACAACGTTTTTATGGCTCAAAGCAGGAATATATTAAACGAAAGGTGGTAGATTTTTTTAAAGTTCTATTTAACTCGTGAAAAATGAAATGACAAAATTACCTTTCACAAATTCAAACCAAAACCTTCTCCAAAATCACTCTTTAATTATTTTCTCTCCCCTATAATTAACCCATCGAACTGCCAGTTTCTGTGTTACCAATACAAAAACTCGTTAAACTTGTAATTATTGTTGGGAAAAACTTTGATGTATTTATTTTTCATAACAATATGACACTTTCTCACAGTTTTCCTAAACGCCCAGCCACCTGGTATGTGAACTCCGTTAATTAAGACATTTTGAAAGTGGCCGAAAGAAGAAATTAACTTGGCTCGTTGGCTCAAAAACGATTTTTTAATTGTAAGCTACAAAGTGTATAATTATTGGTTAGTTATCGGTTAGGTAAAAAGGCCTCAGCTCTCTGGGTTTATGTAAGCCATATTTAAATGTTGCCGCCCGCCCGAGTCAAAGCTCTGCTTCTGACCCTCTTTTTCCTAGGCCCATTTGAATTTTGAAACGTGCCCGGCCTATGGGCCTCAAAATTAAGTTATTAAATATTGTATCTATGTGATTGGCTTGCTTGTGTTTGTGATTGGGTGATTAACAACGATTAAAAGATTGATTTTTGGTAGATGGGAATGTCAACTGATCAAGAATAGATATGGTTTTAGCGGCCGGGAATGACTTTTTCACTTTATTCCGATCAAGTTTATTAAATAATTCATTCTAGAGTTTAGCTTCACTCAAATTGCCATTCACAACTTTACCTTTATCTCCTTGCCATGTGAAACGGTTTTTTTGTTGTATTAATAAACAACACTTTATAATGTTAATGGCCGTGTAAGAGCGGGGCAACTGAAATTAATAACAAACGTCCATGGAGCAGACATACATCATTAGAAATTGATGACGCATGTCGCGTGCAACTGCAGCAGCATGCAACCCTTTCGACAGCAGCAGCAGTGGCAGCAACTAAAACATGGACTAGTAATTAATTAGACGTTCGTAAAGAGCACAAAATTCTATAAATTATATTTCATTGCCCTCCGCTCAAATGTCAGTGTGGCCATGCGCGACTGCGCATCACGTGCTGCTGCAGGTTGCAACTGCAACTGCCATTGCAGCCTGACTTTATTCCCGACTTTATTAATCGTTGGCCATATTTTTTTGAAAAAACATTTATTGTCCAGCGCCATTGCATGTTGGCGCATAAAAAAAAACACTAGTATTAATAAAGTACAAACAAATAAATTGCACGCTTTGTGTTATAAATTGTTTATTCAGTTTCGCTCCTTCTCTCTTCTATCTTTCATTTATTTAATTTTTTGCACATGATTTAAATAAGTGTTTATAGTAATTGTTTTTTGCATTGGTTTACGGGGGAGTGTCTAGGGGGGATTTAATTCAGCGTGGAATTCTCACAATAATTTGCAGTTTTAGGAACACACATTTGGGGGGAGGCTAAAGACAACGAAACAAAAATACACAGCAAAGGTTTTTGTGGATAGTTTTGCATATATTATTGCCTAGGCCTAATTAAATTAACTAATACTGTTATAATGCTACGAGAAATTACAATACAGTGAAACCGGTGGATACGGTTTTCTATCCTTAGCATCACATGCAACATCGAATGTGTATCTTTGGATGTTATTTACAGGGGATAATGGATATTACTTTCATAATTTTTTCAACATCATTGCACATACATTTCGCTTGATATACCAATGCGGTCAATGAATCCTTGAAATTTAAATATTTAAATTGTTTTAAATTAAATCAATACATTTTCTAAGTTAGCTATTTCTTCAAAATCTAAACGTCGCATTGAAATATATTTTTAAAAGCTTCGAAAATTAAATCAAATTCCTTTTTTAATTACCAGAGTTTCAAGGACCACATTGGCTCATCCTTGGGGTGGGGTTAGGGATTTAGTGGTATTTTTCTTGGGTGGTTTAGTTATCAATTTCTTTCCTAAGGACTCTCTGCCCTATTCGAGGCTGGTGGCGAGGCCTGATGCTGCGGCACCTGATACGGACTGAAGCGCTGGGGATAGTGACCCAATTGGGGCCTAATCCTCAGATCCGGCGATGCCGAGCCGCACGAGGATGTGGGCGTGGCTGGTGCCGGTGGTGCCACCGCCACCGGAGGAGGAGGTGGTGTCCTATTGGCCTGACCCGCCGCCGCCAAGGCCAAGGCCGCCTGTTGATTGGCACTAGCCAAAAATCCGGCCGTCAGCTGTGGCCACTGTTGCTGCCACATTCCCAGCTGAAAGGCGCTCAGGTGTGGAGCGGGAGGAGGTGGTGGTGGCGCTGCCGATCGCTGATATAAATGTGGTAGTAACATCTCCGTGTACGGCGATCGGCCAAACATTTGCAAATGCTGGCGGGCCTTCTCCAGGAGTGCCAAGGAAGCGGCATCTGCCTCCTGGGGCGTCAGTTGAGCCATCAGGGGATCCGGGAAAAAGCGCAGGGGAGCTGCTCGCATATGCTGGTCGAAAAAGAATGCATCCATGGGATCTCTGGAATAGGATAAATGGACTTGGTGAAATATTAAGTTTGTAGAAACTAAAGCTCTTTTAAAATGCATTTAAACACAGCAGGAAGACTTCATTTTCAATTTAAATATAAATAATTAATGAATGTACTTCCAAAACATTTTAAAATATTTTAATATGTTGACTTTTTATTGTTATTTTAGTTAAAAATATTAATTTTTAAATTAAGAAAGTCTAAAAGAATTTCTCTTTGTCGCTGCAACATTTCCTGGCTTCGGCAACATGTTGTCTGCAAGGCAGCGTCTGCAACATGTTGCCCTAACTCCCGACAGGATCATGCCGCAGGCTACTCTTTTTTTTAGCTTTTTGGAGGGCTGCTGCTGCTGCTGCCCTTTTTTCGACAGCGACTTCAAAGTATTGCAGCGACTATTAAGACAGCAAATGCTCTGCCGCCAGCAACAGCAACACGAGCAACATAGCAACAGCAGCCGCAGCAGCAACATCAGCCGCAGCAGCAGCAGCAGCAACTCAAAGAGCAATGTTGCTGTTGTAGCCGGCACGGCGGCGGCTTAAGTGGCGTAAATTACAGATCGGCGCTTTTAACTTTGATGCCGATTCGTACATGAAATGAAAACACGAAAATAATGAGTGAATGTGTGGCTCTTGTTGCTGTTTGTTGTTGTTGCTGCTGTTGTTGTTGTTGTTCCTGTTGTTTAGTGTCGGCAATTGGCAGTTACTTTCAACGTAATTATGTTATTGCCCCGACTGAAGTGGCGGCAGCCAACAAGTTGCTCATCGGGTTCTGGCCAAACTTCAAGCAGCCGAGCCGAGTTCTTTAACTTTTTCCGGGCTTAATTGAGTGGCAATAGCATTCAGAGATCGAATGTGGATCAAATGTGTAGGTAAGAAGTATATATTGTGGAGGTAATTAAATTTAATGTAATGTTATAATAATGCATGAATAATTACAAAGGGTTTTAAGGACTAAATATACTTTTAAGGGAGTATAGCTTTTTTTGTGACAGCATCGACTTATATTCCTCTTGATCCCTTCACTTAGTCTCTCCTCACGTTACCCGCTAATTAAAGATGCTGCCAGGAATCCAGCATCCAACCGACACTTTCACACATTTTCGCTAATCAGCAACCTCTGACAGCCTCTGATTCTGGCTACCGAATCGCATTTACGGCTCAAGCAGGGGCACCATAAATTAGGCCATAAATCAGACATGACCCCATAAACAGTGAAAACGGGAGCAACTACCACTATAGGAGCCCGGCAGAGATCAGTAAATGGGGCAACAACTTACCTATCAAAGTCGGTGAGACGCGACGAATCGCGAAATCCCTTCGCAAACGGATTCGAATCGATTTTCAGTTTCGTAATCAATTGATTCTGATAGGCCGTCACGGCCGTGAACACGGTCTCCGGGAAAACGAAGGTTTTATGGTCCATATCCTGCAGCTCCTTGGGGTTGCCGGGTATGCTCTGGCCATGGCTCAGCCGCACCAAGTGGATCCGGGGCTGGTAGCGGTGCATTGAGTTCAGCACGACCTGCAAGTTGAGAGAGAAACTTGAAGTGGAAATTCCCCGAATGCGAATCGTTTGTTGTGGCCCGGCCTTATAAAAAATGTACGCCCATAAAAAAGTAGTCGACGGTTGTTTTGACTGTCCTCGCATCCATATATCCATCCGCATCCTTTATGGCAGTGATAAAAAGAATATGTATATACGGTAGCCAACAAGGTCTTGCTGTTTGCCACCAAATTGCCAACCATTTTCATTCATTTTTGTGCGCGTCGAGCCCAATGCCATTTGCATATATGTGCATTCCTCTGGCAACTCGGGCTGAACCCGTTTGAACCCACTGAATCCTGAGTCCTCGCCAAGTGCAAGACAATGCCGCCAGTTTATGTGTTTGTCTCTCAGCCTAAAATATTCATAACCAACTTCTGAGATGGTTTAAAAGCATGAATTGGAGCAAAAACGTTGAGGTTTTTGGTGGAAAATAAGACTGAAAACAAGTGACTTTGGTTTGGATATTTCTCTTAAACTTATTTTTAACTTTATTTTTTTTTTTAAATATTTTCTCTTACATTTGACATATAAAAAACTAGGAAAGGCCCCTCGCTTATATATTCCCTTCAGATTTTCCTGCTCTAGCCATAGTTTTTCCCCACTTGACTCACCTGTCCGCTCTTGTCCATCTCGTTGTTTGTCAACTTCACCTTCTCGAAGGACACGACCTGTTTGCGCAACGCCTCCGGACTGATGGGGCTATCCGGATGGGCATAGATGCGGGCGGGTGGCGGAGGATCCGCTTTTCCGGCCACCAGCCACGAGCTGCGATGGTAGGCATAGCGGTAACGTCGCGAGTCCAGTGGCACAATGTCCAGGAGGACGGCATACCGGTCTGGAGGTTGAATCTGCCTCAAAGGACCCGAGAAACTAACGCGAACGGTGGGAAACATGCGTCTAAAATAAGAAAGAAATTTAAAAGAAATTTTTTATTATTTTATAAAAAACTATTAAATATTTTAAAACTACTTAAAATAATTTAAGAACGAATTTGTGCTAAGAAATTTAAATTACTACAAGTTCTTATCTATGAAACCCTTTAGAATAGTTTACTTAATTATTAGTAAGGATAGCTTTCTTATAAAAAATAATATTTACATTAAAATAATTTTCAGATCGAGGCCTTATTTCATATACTTATTCCTACATACACAGAACACATTGAATAAATACCTCAACTTGCCACAGAAACTCATACAAAAACTTAGGAATATCGTGAACTATTTTTTTATTGCCCGCCATTGTGTTGCGAAGCAAAAAAACAAGAAAATAAAAAAGGTAAAGAGGTGGTGAGGTGGCGGAGTATGTAAATAAGACGCATATTTAATTTTATGACTTTTAGCACGTTTTTGACACATTTCCGCAAGCTATGTCGTCGTCCTGAACGCAGGACATTCACTCAGCGGGCGGTCTAAGGGGAGTGTGCCTTCCGCCTCCTCCCATTCCGTTCCCTCCCATTAAATAAAAAAGAAAACTCCTTCTGTGGTCGCAGGTAAGTGTAAATGACGCTAATGACCCAGCCCCAGTCCCAGTTTTTTTGTCATTTGTCTTAAGCGACGGTCTTCTGTGTATCATAACCAACTCGTTGTTGTTTTGTTTTGGGTTAATTATAATTGATTTGCATTCAGTTGCTTTGGGAAATTAATTGTGCAACATTTGTTAAGGCAAATGTTTTTATTAAGGGAGAACTTTAACCTTTTAGAAGGAGGAGTTGAATATAGAGAATTCTTTTAGAAAATCCATAGAACATAGGATGCTGTTTTTAAACAAATTTATAAGTTTCTAAGCTAAAGTAGGCCTTGAAACACCCAGCAGGTCTACAATCAATTCCCAGAGATCAGTTCATCTCAACGCTTTGCACAAATAACAACTAGCTACAAAACTTTCCAATATTTCTAAAAGTTATCTAAAATATACTTACATTTTTATAACTCTATTTACATTCGTCTGAGGTGAGTTTTGGCTTTAACCATTTAAAAAATTGAGCTTTCTGGTATCTCACAAATCTTTTGTTTCCTTAGCTCGCTAACAACATGAAGTTATCAGAACACTTGGTTAAAAGTAAGACAAGAACGTCGGAGATTGGAAAACTAAAGCAACTTAATCTTTGGGGCTGTCAGTTATCTGACATAACCCTAATCTCTAAGTTACCATTACTAGAAGTGTTGGTGCTGGGACACAATGAGATCAGCTCGCTAAAATCGCTAAAGAACTGCGTTCATCTCAATCATCTTTCCTTAAGAAAGAACCAGATAGCAGACCTCCAAGAACTTCAGTATCTGAAAGATGCCAAATCCCTGACTTCTCTTATCCTCGCTGAAAATCCCTGTTCGGTAGCAGCCGACGATAACTATAGAGCCAGCGTACTGCGCATTCTGCCGCAGCTCAAGACGTTGGACGAAGTTCACATCACCCACAAGGAGCGGCGGGTACTCTCTTCAGAGCCCAACTATGTGGTTCAGGCAACTGTTTCCCAGCCTCTTTTAACCAGGACTCGGGCCCAGCCTCTTACTCACAGGGGCACTTGCAGAGAAGGCCGGCGAGATTCTGGCAGGGATTCGGTGCCATCGTTCATGAGTACCAGGGTCGCGGTGGTGCCTAGAGTGCGTGTTCAGCATAGTCGGGAGTGCTTGGCTCCTCCAGAACGAAAGCCCGGGAATGACGGAAGCAACACTCCCATTGCCTCGGCATCGTCCTGCGTGAATGCCATCGCCTTGCGCCGGGATCAAGAGCTCGAGGATCATATATCCCAATATTATCCGGTTGGACCCGAGCTTCAATGTAGGGACAGGAACTCACGCCTGTTAATGGGAGCCCTGGCCCTGGTCAGAGAGATGGACGCCTCCACTCTGAAGGTACTCTACCGCGCTATTCAAGAAAGATTAAACCAGCCCCCTTAGAAGATAGTATTTCCTTGTTTGGAAAATGTTTTCTAAGCTCAAAATTGTAAAAGTAATTGTATGTTTCGACTCTCAAGCCAAAAACAAATTTATTATGTAATATCCCAATATGACGAACACGCAAATACATTTTGTAGCTAGCTAAGCTTGTTTAATTGAAGATTTAACTTTCTAGTTCCATTTGCACCTTTTTAGCCCACTTAAATTACGAGTCTTGTTTGTTCGAGTTGTGTTTACAGCCCATTATTGTTCTGGGGGGAGTGTCACCATGATTGTTTTAGCCAACATCTGGGCCCTGACTGTTATGGCCGAGTTATGCTATTTATTGCAGTCAGTCACAGCCGCAATCAGAGACCAAAACGAATCCACCTGTAATTGTAATTGTAATTTGTGCTGTAAGCCTTTTCAGCTGAACTTTTAGAGTTGCATGCCGCAATTAGCACCATTGTAGCGGGCATTTAACGTGTTCCGCTTATCTCGATATCTGCACGGATAACTGACTAGCTCACCGGGGTCTATATATGTATATATTTATATTCTCTGCACTCTGCACTCTACAGTAGCTGCACTCGAGCCTGACAGACCGCCTTGAACGGAAGCCGACAAACCGGAAGCTACCATTTTGTTTTTAACCCGCGAAATGTAACGAAACTGAGTTAAAGGAGTTGTAAATAATAAGGGAAAGGGATAACTTTGCTCTAAAAAAATAAAGGAAAAATGCACAAGTATATAAAAAGAATAAAAATTAAATAAAACTAAGCTGAGCTTAGATATATATATAAATCGATATTTTTTTTATTTTCTGCAACTCATATTTTGTATTCATTACTTTCACGTGTTTCCTATTTAATGAAACTCTTTTTTCTCTTTATAAGAAATATTTATCCCTTTTATTTAGGGGTTTTGGGCTTATACAGCGACCTGCTAATGCGGCTCATAAATGTGTGAAAGTCCGGGCAACAGCCACGCCCCGTTTTCATGGGCCATATCTAATGCAGCAGCCCCCGCGCTTATATATTTATTTGCGCTGCTACATAGGCGGAAGTGTCGTAAATCATATTCCAGCATTTACATACATTTTATGAGACCGAGAGAGCTGCCCGAGGCAGGCAAGGCGAGAGCCACTCCCCAACACCGCTGCCCAGTTCCAGTTCTTATTTATTTTTTTGGTTTTGTGTCGAGCTTAGTTCGCCCCGCGGGCCAAGCTTCTAAGTGTGGATTTTATGTATTTGTTTATGGGAAAATTAGGGAAATGGCTTTTACTCAGTTTCCTTTGGACGCGGCGGAGCTTAGGTGCCAAAGGTTACAATTATGAAGTTTACACACCATTTGCCAGGGCCCTGGACGTAGTCGTGGCCGGAATATATTTCTCGGGGTTGCTGCTGTTGGCTGCTTTCAATTAGGAATATGTTGGCATATACGGCCAATTCATTATCAACACCTTTGTTACAGCAAATTAAGCCGCAAGGTCTAAATTAATAAAATGCAAATTAGCGGCGACGACGACGAGCAAGAAAACAAAGCGAAACTAAAAAGCAACCCCAAAAAAATGCCATATAACTTTGATCTTATCGCCGGCTGACAACACTCCCCCAGTTTTGGCTATCTTTTATTAGCTGATTAATTCATAATTCAGGCCCCGTGCACCTTTCCTGCCCTTCAGAGGGGAGATTAACTTGTTCCGATGACCATTCCCGGCTGATAAATGATCCCAAAGTTGGCCCAGATCAGCTGCCCCGAAAGACTCGCCTCTATTAATAAAGTTGTGGAAAATCGAGAGAGAGAAAAAAATATATATGTATACTAGGTGTTGGCCTGCAAGGGGTTGCACCGTGGAAATTGCAATTGCCATGCATCCTTCGGGGCCAGGCTACTGTCCTCGAATGTCCTGCCGGGGCAAGGAATTCACGGCCCTAATATGCGTGAAGAGTTTGTCGCAAAATATTGACAAACTCCGGGTATTCGGCGGAGTCAAACAATTAGCCCGCCTTTTCAAACTGCTGCCTGACTTTTCCTGCCTTTTGTTTGTGTCTCGAGGAAAATGCCAACCTCAAAACCGCTGACAGCGTGACAAAATCGCAAACCACGTGAAATTTTATTTCAACAACCGCACAACAAAGGCTAGAATCCCACTAACCTGAGAGACCACGTAACAGGTAAAAAAAAAAGTCTAGTTCTGTGTTTTGCCTTTTCGTTTTGCTTTGGTTGTAAATCATCCTCAAAAGTCGTCACTTTTTGCCACCAAATGTGTATGTTTGTTGGCAATTTGAGGCGGTTTTTGTGCACTTTTCACGGTTTCGTTCTGATGAGAGCCACGCATGCGCATTTGCATGTGGAGGCAACATTTTCACAGTGCAGCGGAAAAAGGGGAAAACTTATGGGTTTATTAGGCAAAAGTAAAGGAAGTTGGGATTGCGGAAATATTAATATACTTTTATGTAAGGTTAAGGCATCTTAAATGTGTTAATACTCTTAAGAAACTTGTTACGAAAATAATGAACAATTGAATACAAGTCTTGAAATATAAGTAAAACCAAGGGCAGGGTTTTTGGGACCTTAAAAATGTGTTTTACTACTAACAAATTAATTTATTTGTATTTTTGTGTAAGCTCTTCCTTTCTTATTATTATTTATAAAGCCTAAGACGGCTTACAGTCAGGTTAAAACGTTTATAATAAGTTAATACCTTAAAAAAAAAAATACAAAACAATAAAATACAAGTTTTGAAATACATATAAGTCCAAAAATGTTCTAAAAAGTTCCCCTCCAGACACCTTTCCCCATGACAAAATACAGCAAGACATGCCACTCGCTCGACTTCAGTGCCATATTTTTGCAATTTAAAATGTATCACTCACATAAAAAAATTACAAACAGAAAAAAACAGAGTCCCGCATGGCCACACCCACTTGGTGTTGCCGCCCCTATTTTTTTCGTGGACATGTTTAGCTAGCAAACGACGTGCTGACATAGATGGATATCGGACGAGGGAATGGGGATTATACTGCCGCCGCTGCTGCTGCTGTATTTTTCAACCTTTTTCTGTTTTTTATTTTTTTGCAATTGTGTTGCATGCGTTCGTCAAACCCGCACAAATGTAAATAAGTGTCGACCGCTCATCGGTATCCCTTTTGCTAATTACAGGGCAAAAAACACAGAAAACAAAAACAGAAATGTAAAAACACGAACGAAACGAAATGGGCCCAAAAGCCAAAGGACATGCAAATGCGTTGTTAGCGCGACAATCGGCAGCTATTACATTGCAATTTATACTTTCTGTGGATTTCTTGGGGGCCACCAGGGGGGAGGTAGCCTCGCAAAGGAGTAAATTTGTTAATGTGTCGTAAATGCGCACAGCGGGCGGGTGAGGAAAGCGAGTGGGTGGTAGGGAAAGCCTTGGCCAGGCAGTTAGATATTCTTCTTTTTGGGGCCAACTGTTGACGGCCAGCGAAAGGGTTTAGGGCAACACCAAAGCCAAACAAACAAAAGTTACCAGGGGGGAAAAAATAAAAAAAAAACACGGAGGCAAAAACATAAAAAATATAAACGCAATTAGATTGTCAATAGTCGACTAGGAGGTACCCCATTATAACGCTAAAAAAAAATATTCCTATTGAAAATTAAACATTCTCTTAATCAGAAATATATTTTTAAAATGTTTTTTGAACTCTTTATTTTGAGATCAACAATTTTTGGACTATCAGCTTTTAAAATACCTTATTTTAATTATTCGTTGTTTAATAGATCTATCTTAAACATTAT
>JAEIIJ010018916.1:0-28794 GCA_018904815.1 Drosophila ogumai | reverse complement strand
GGTAGATGTAGAGAAAATGTAAAGGTGTGAATTTAAAACTGTAACTGTCAAACTGTAAACATTATAAGTATAGGTAAAATGTAATAAAATAATATCTGCAAGGGTATACAAACTTCGGCGAGCCGAAGTTAGCTTCCTTTCTTGTTTCTTATAAGTGCATGATTTTTTTTTTTAAATAAACAAAACATTGATGTTCATCGCCAAGTAAAATAAATATTATAAAAGTTTTTTCAATATTAATTTTCGTTCAAGCTGATGCTAGTTCGCTTGTCTATTATTAAATTAAAACAGCGCATAAGCGGGTTATTACAATTATAATTATGTTTTAGCTTTTGTTTCCAAAACGGACTAAAATTACACAGCTGAAAGAATCCCCACAACTGGCTGGGATTACTTTTAACAGAAAGCGATGAAAACACACCTGAACTAAAATTATTTGAATTAATATAAAATACATTTGCACGCCAAATCTAAAAGCCTAAACACAAACCTAAAGCTTCTCGATGAAGGTCAAAAAGTATCCCGATAGGGGGAAATATGATGGGGAGATGCTGCTGATTATGGAATTTCATTTATATATTTGATTTGTGCATAATAATTCGCGCAGCCTGCGGCGGTGCTAAACTAAACACAATCAGGGGACGGGACACCGACGGTGTTGATTTCATTTGTGTGGCAACAAAACCAATTACCTCTACACGGTGCGGAGTACGCAGTACGCAGGACGCAGGAGGCAGGATCCAGGGCCAGACATTGCTCCCCCATGCTCAATTTTTATACCCACAAGGCACCCAGGGACTCCTTGCGCGACATTAAGCATTCATTTTGCATGCAACAACTTCTGGAGGAGTTTGCGGAGCAGACGGCAACATATGTTGCATGTCAAACGCAGGACTCCCTAACACAATCCCGCCCAAGGAGTTGGGTTTCCAGCAAGACGTAGGCTCCCGCTCCTGCTTAGTTCGCTGGCAATGGCAGCCAAACTCCTTCAGGTGGCATTAAAATAATGCACACGTGCACTTAACTTTATCCACGTTCCTTGTTGTTTGTTTCGCCGCACGCCCCCCGCTTGGCTGCTCTCGTTTTGTGTGTTTCTGCAACTGCTGCATTCATATGACGCCCTCAGCCACCCACGGTGTCCCTGCCACCACCCACTCGGCAGCACTCGGCACCACCCAGCACCGCCCGGCGTCACTCAGCCATTGTTTCGCCGTGGCTCGTGTATATTTCAACAGTTTGCCAGCCAAGTCGGCTCGGGTGCACTCCACATGCCCATTCCCCTCCCGCACATTCGTCCTCTTTGGCGCAAATATTGAAACTCATATTTGAGCACATTAACGAGGCAGCTGCCACATGGAGAAAAAAAGGCTTCTTTTCTTTATTTAACTTGTAGTCCTGGTATTAAGACGTATTATTGAAGGCCACATTGGGTTCCTTGGTAATTCAGTTCTCGGGGTGTCTTTTAAATCTCATCTCTTTTGTATAGTATTTCCTTCAAAAATTATCTTTCAGCTTGAGTCAAGTCTTAAATATAATTATGTTTATTAAGATGATGTTGCAAAATGCCAAGTGTATGTGCCTGAAAATAACTCAAATGCTCTGAATGTCTTGCCAATATTGGTAGGATATTTTCTCTGGGTGCAGCAGTAGATGGAGAGCGGCAAAGTGGGTGGTTAACAAGGATGGAATGCCGCGTTCTTGGCGCATTCCTACCCAGCTGCAGCTGCAGCTCCATCTCTCGCTCCACCTCCTCTTACATCCCCAGTTGCAGCTGCTGTTTCTGTTCCTGTTCGGCCATTCAACCTGGGCCTTCAACAACAATGTCGTCGGTCGTCTGCCGTTGCATACACAGCGTGCATTAGGCAGTGCCACGCCCACCGGCCACCAAACAGAACAGAACGCCCACAAATGCGCTGTAATGCCATTGTGGCCCATAATGAGCAAAGCTTCCCTGTCAGCCATTAGCTTTTGTTTCGGCCTCGGAATGCCTTCCACCCTACTCCCCCCCCCCGTCCCTACTCATTGCGAACATCCTGTGTGCGTCCTCTAATATCCCCACTTTATTCTCTGTTGCAGCTCCGCCAGCCTCGATCGAGATCAAAGGTTACAGCCACAATTCCAAGGTGGAAGTGCGCGAGAACCAGGACCTGCAGCTCAAGTGCATTGTGGCCAATGCCAAGCCGGCGGCCCAAATTGTCTGGTATCGCGGCAACGTGGAGTACAAGCCAGGTTAGTAGCTGTAGCCAACTAAGTCATTACGTTTAATGTCCGTCCGAGAAGCAGCTGGGGGAAACACAGTCGTGATGGCTGCTATCACGCACCTGTCAGCGAATGCGAATAAACCGCTTAAACCGGGATGAGTGTGGGCCGAGATTATGCGCCCTTTGGGAGGGACATTTCTGCTTCAAGGAGGAATTCTGGAAGGAGCTCAATATTAAAGCCGGAATTCCCAGTAGATAGAAGTTTTAAAGGAGTCAAGCGCCACTGTACTCCTCCAACTAGAAATAAAATAAATAATATTAATAAAATTGCATAATAATATTTAATAAGAAAAGCTTACCGAGCTGCTCAGCTATATTAAATGGCCTAAAACAACGTCGTAGGCCAAACACGAACATAACAATATACATTTTCCGTTGGAGGGCATTATGCAGAATACAAAAAGTGTAAATGGGTTTTGGCCCGGGCTCCTTTTCGCTGGGATAAGTGCGGATAAGGATGGTTATGGCGACACGAATGCGGATGTGGATGCGGATGAGCCGAGGTCCGTGAAGGACTCGAACTGGAACTCAAACGAGATGGAACGGGCGAAAGGAGATGGGCAAAGTGACGCCTGTCAACCGTTTGGCCATCGCACATGTGATATGATAGGAGCGGGGACGAGGACGGGCACGAGGTCTCGGGCAGGATGGGATGACAGGGAAATGGACGTCGACTTTCGGCTTGATGACGGTGCTTAAATAATAATTTTATACTCCAACAAAGCGCCGACTGTCGATGCTCGGCCCTTATCTGCTCTGCGGTTCGCTGTCCTGTCCAGAATCCTGTTAGGACCCCGTGTTTGTGCCTTGTCATTTAGCCGCTTTCGCTGCTCCTGCCGCTGGCCGGCAGTCAGCAAATTGGAAAACAGAGCTCTGCCGCTGCTGGAAAATATGGAAAAATGCAAATGTCAATGGGTAGAAAAAACGGAACGGCGTTTAGCCGCCTTCACGACTTTTAATTTTCATAATGATTATGGCCCCCACACGCCACACCCCATACACCACCGGCGTGCATGTGGGTGTCCTGGGTCCTGCCATTGCCCCTTTCCGGGTGGAGTTCGACCCTGCTCCCCGCTCCCCGCTCCCCGCCCCACCCGCCTGTCATTTGGCGAGTAACGAAATCATTTTAGCACAACTGGCGCGTTAAAAATGCTTAAAATGTGAATCGCACGGAGACGGCGACGGCAACTTCCACGATGATGATGGAAATTTTTCGGGTAAACATACATATATAAAAAACAAAAACGAAAACACCGAAAAAACACGGGACCGACAGGGGGGGCTGAGCAGAAGAGCGGAAGATTCGCCAAAACGGCGTTAAAATGTAGGAAAATCCGCAAGGAAATGTGGACAGCGGAAGGAAGCTGCATGATGAATTATGTTTATGACGCAATATGTTGCGGCAGGGACTCTGGCCGGACCCAGAGCCTTCCCCGGAATCCGGAGTCCGGGCTTTACGACAATGGCCAGTTTCGGTCGGGTCTTGTATCATTTGCAAGCTGTCAGGGGCGTGTGTGCCCCGTCGGTGTGTATGCAGGAGTGTGTGGGGACGCGTAAATGGCGGTTAATGTGGGCAGACGGCCATCTTGGTGATTACCCGGGGAATGGTGATAGTTGGGTGGCTGTGGGGCAAGCTGAGGCCGAGTCAGAGGCTGCGGAGGCACATTTTTTAGGCGCAGATGAGGCTCGTTCAAAATTTATAACTGAAAATGATGTCACAAAATGGTCTTGCTGGTGCTGGATTGATGGGAGTTGTGTCGAGAGTTATCCCTGGGCATTAAGGATCAAGCGATTGAGAGGGGCCCCAAGGCTTGTCAAGTCTAGAGTAGCAATTAAAGTCTTAATAGGGCCACACTTTTTATCCTTGTGTTGAAAGGATTCACTTGAATATACGCTAGAAATATGCTTGATGTCCTGAAGAAAAAACTCTTTCTTTTTAGCTTAAAATACATATCTTTCTTGGCTTTACGTTCTCTTAAAATGTTAATTAACATTTTCCCTTTTGCTTGTTTGCAGAGAAACGCGAGGATCAAGTGGAGGAATCAACGGCCAAGCGGTTTACCACCACCTCGAGTCTTAAGCTGAAGCCTGGACCCGACGACGACTACACGGAGTACACGTGCCAGGCCAAGCACAAGGCCCTGTCGCCGGACATGCCCATGCGGGCCACCGTTCAACTGTCCGTGTTGTGTGAGTAGCTTCTGAGCCTTTCCAGCCGCCGCCGTTGCCATCTGTTTGCCGTCCATGTCCAGCTCCATCCACTGTCCTCCATCCACTGGCCTATGTGCTGCGGAAGCGGAGACTTACAGCTCCTGGTGGGCCACGTGGGTGACCTCATTAGCCGGCTCAATTTGCGATACAATTGAACGTGCGTGCTTGCGTGGGTGTGGGTGTGGGTGTGGGTGTGGGTGTGGGTGGTGGTGTGGGTGGTGGTGTGGGTGTGAGCGTAAGTGGGGGAAGTCCCCAATGAACGACAGGCGGCGGCATTTGGTATTTGGTGCACTGAGAGAAACTAGAAAGTATTAATTTAACAACTAAGTTTACAAGGAAATCTTAAAATAATATAAATTTGTATTTATTTCCTCAAAAGCTTTTCTTTTAATTATAAAATGTCGATGTAATTTCAACTTTATATTTTTTCTCCACTATCAATCGTGTCTAATCTTTAGTTTTTCGCCCAGTGCAAGGCATGAATTTTTTGCGCCAGTCTCTATCGGCCTGACCCGATGCGGATGCCATTTGCCATCACGGCCGCTAATTGCGCGATTGGGGCGCGTATTAATTAGTTTTTAAATTCTAATGTGCCGCACAGCTGCCACTGCGAATGCGGACGCGGACGCGGATGTGGATCCGAATGGGAATCGTAATTGTGATGCTGCACGGGAGTGCGAGCGAGCCGTTGCGAATGCCAAAAGTTCTCTTATTGATTGTTTGCCGGTGGCAAAGTGGTGGCGGTGGCGACGGTGGCCTCCGGCATAGGGAGGTTGATGCCAAGCCAGCACCTGCCCTCCAGTGGCTCCACCTGCACGCACATTCAAATTAATTATGTTTGTTATTTATGCATAGGCAGCTGGCAAATGGTGGCCCCAACTGCCGCAGTTCGTTGGCCATTTCGAGTGCTCCTCGTCGCGATGTAATTGTCGCAAAAAAAAGGGAAAATACACACGGAAATATGCACGAAAAATCGAGTCTGCTATCTGCGAATGGCAAATGGCAACGATATTTTCCCCCTTTCATTTGCCCTTCCTGCGGGGGCTTAATTATGGCGCTATTATTGCATCCTCGCGCCGCCTCGCTCATCGCGGCCCAGCAATATTTCAATGATTTTAATTTAATTTTTCGTTGCATGCCTGCAGGGGCTGGGCCCTGTGTGTGCGTGCGCGTGAGGTGTGCGTGCCGGGCAGGACTCGGTTGTGTGTGTGCTTGGCAGCTTTTATGCTTCACCTGATTGCTGCTGTTGATTCAACACGGTTGACCGCTTGTCAAATTCCGATAAAGAAACGCATTACAGCTAGTACGCTTCGGCGAAACGATTATGGGGCTGGGCATCGATCAAAGACGGAAGAGCGCTCCGATGTTCCCATGTCCACGGTTGCCCTTTCTAGTAAATAGCAATTTCCAAATGTGTTTAACGCGCTGCAGCTGTCTGTTTTCCGCCGTTGTTATCCTTTTTTCGTTGCGGTATTTACACTATTATTAATCGCCCAGGGGCTGCGCCCACAACAAGTGAAATTACCACGCCCCCTCCGAAATCGGAAAATAATGCATATGACCGCATAAACGATTTGCATGCAAACACTTCAATTAAAAACTGCACAGCATCCAGTGCAGGCCGCACTCTACTTTAGTGTGAATTGAATTTATTTGCGGACAACCGTTGCCATTAAATATGCGAAATGTAAACACACGCCCAGCCAGCAGTAATCAATGGAGTTTTCCCCCTTCTAATCCCGCAGATCCGCCGGGACCGCCCTACATCGAGGGATACTCGCCCGGCGAAACCCTGCGCCGCGGCCAGACCGTGGAGCTAATGTGCCGGAGTCGCGGCGGCAATCCGCCTGCCCAGCTCATCTGGTACAAGAACGGATCCCAGATACGCATGGCCTACAGGTGAGCCCACTATAAATACCAATAACGCTGCCTCACACGAGGAAAAACTATAATTATTATTAGCTTATTAACTGCAATATTGCCGCAGTTTGCAAATGTCAGTCCAGAATCCAATTAATATTTGTTAGTTAGTGCAACATTTCAGAGTCGAAAGGCAAATACTAAATTGAATATTTATGTTTCGCAACTAAATTGTTCATTTTTGTCATTATTTGCGAGATTTTTCTGCGTAACGCAAGGTCAGACATCCTACATGGAATTCATTTCGTACAAGACATGGCTTTTCCATTTAAAATACAAGGACAGCCGACTTTCCAGCCTTGAACTTTCGAGAGAAGTTTTTGCGCATAATTTACGAATGCCTAAAATAAATATAATGGATTTTAGATGTGAAGCCCGACACAGACTACAACTGTAGAGCAATTACTTAGCTCTCCGGCTTAATTTGTTTATTAATTCTCAAATTATATTTCCAGGACCTCCGGCCGCCTGTCCGAGAACATCTATACCTTCACCGCCGAGGCCGGCGACAACAAGGCCCGTTTCCGCTGCGAGGCGAGCAACGTCATGTCGCAGAATCCGCTGAAGGCGGAATTGGAGCTGTCCGTGCTGTGTAAGTCGCCTCCTAATGGAAGTGGAAGCATCGGGGCGCTTCCTCCAGTTTGAGCCGCTTAATTGTGCGCTGTTCATATTTATATATGCAGGAGGGACTCGACTGAGTAGCGTATCAGGTTCAATGGGCGTCTAGATTACGGGCCAGGATGCGGGATGGCATCGGATAGTTGAGAGCAGAGAGCACTCGGAGATGTGGGAAGTGGATTGTGTCAACAGCCTGGGCCTGGGCTTGGCAGCGACATCTAGCGAATCCCACTTGGCATGCGAGGCATCGCTTTCCGAGGCGAGGATGCCCCCCGAAAGGCTGCTCGCTGTTGCTTTCTTTCGCAATTAAGCTTAAGTTTGCACTTTGAAAGCCTCTCCAGCCTGCGTCCCACTTGGCTTTGTCAAATCAAGCAATGCAAATTCTTTTCAAGTGCCAAATAGCGCAGCCACTCCTCCTCATCCTGCTCCGCCGTCGCCGAAGCCGTCTCTCCGCTGCAGCTTGTTAGAGTTACAACAATTGCAATCAGGCGCACAAAGCCGACGGTGCCAAAGTCGTTAGCGACACTTGGACGGACGGACCAGCTCCGGCGAACATTTGCATGCCACATCCTCGCTGCCTCGCTCCCTGGCTCCTCTGCTACTTACGCTCATGTGTCTAACATGTAAATGGATGAGGCGGACGCCCAACGCGTCGCATGCGCGATATTTAAATTTCAAGTGCGCGGCAGTCCGCTGAAATTGGCATCTTTTACCTGAAGCAGCAACCTTTAAGAGAGTGGAATGTGTGTAGGGCCACCAGTTCCACCAGTCCCTCCCCTTCCATGGGGCACAGACTCCTCCAGTTTATGCGCATACCAATCAAAGCGCCATACAGGTCAGGCCTGCCTGCTCGGCCCCATCTTGCCGGGCCCCAATAAGTATGCCACAGTGAGTGGCCAGCACAAACGGCAACGCGAACACACAGACACACACGGCACACGGCGAGAAAAAGCCAGGCGCGTACATTCGATTCCTCGGATTCCTAATTCGAAATCAATTATTTAACAGGTGGCATTGGCAAAAGTCTCTGGAGATTGATTGGGCAAACCCCATGAATAATTGGTGTCCTGTCAGTGAGCTTAGCAGTGTTTTCAATTCCTTTAGAATCACTCACAACCTCAGTCGCACAGGGGTTCTTAATTGCATCAAAGCATTCTTGTTTATAGACCTTTAGTTCTAACTCCAGGAGTGGAAGTTATAGCATAGCTCTCCGTTTCGGTCAGAAGCTTGAGAAGCTTTGGCGTTTCGCTCTGTGTAGCAGATAGATATCAGATGTGGCCTCAGATGGCGACCCAGGCTCTTAGCACACGCATTATTTATGTATAACGAATGTGGAACAACAAAAGTGAAGACGTAGCAGGAATACATTCGGCATCAGCATTCTTTTCCCTGCCAGGGAGTGTGTGTGTGTTCCAGGGAGTGTGTTTGTGCCCAGAATGAAGATGTATGGCTCAGACGGACCGACGAAAGATGCGAGAAGTTAAGAATTCATAATGTTTATTTATATGCGAAACATATCGAGTCGAAAGTTTCCCATTCGTATTCGTATTCGTATTCGTTTTCCTATTCGCATGCCCAAGACAACGGCGAATGGGGAACGGCAAACGCTGCGTATGCGTAATATATGCACTTATCCATCAAGGGACCGGCAGCTGCAGCTGCTGCGGCTCCGGCTCCGGCTCCAGCCACTCCGCTGCGATGGCATTAGGTAATAGCTACGCAGACGGACGGACCGTCAGTCACTCAGTCATCATTTGCATGGCGGCGGCATCAGGAGCCGACATGCCTCCCCAAGGCTATTAGGGGGATACCTACAGGGGTAAAATGTAGAGAGCACACCTCCCAGAACCTGGGGCTCCTTTGGCCACAGACCTATTACATATTAATGCCTCCTTCATTATGCGACGTATGCCAGTAACCGGAGTTTCTCCTCATCCATCCGCAGTTGCACCCACCCACGTCACCGTGATGGGACCCACTGAGGCGCGCGTCGGCGATGTGGTGCCGCTGACATGCTCCACCGCGCCATCGAATCCGCCCGCCGAGATCAAGTGGATGGTGGGCGGGCGTCAGGTGCGCAATGCCACCTCAAAGACGATTGTCAGTCCCGAGGGTAAGTGCTAGCACCCGCTACCAA
Source organism: Drosophila ogumai (assembly GCA_018904815.1). Taxonomy (NCBI): domain Eukaryota; kingdom Metazoa; phylum Arthropoda; class Insecta; order Diptera; family Drosophilidae; genus Drosophila; species Drosophila ogumai. The sequence continues at coordinate 19,647 of JAEIIJ010018916.1, read as the reverse complement.
ATGGCCAGTGACATAATCTTCCGCCTAATCCATTTCCATCTCTGTCTGTCATCGCAGGCGGTTGGACGACCAGCTCGAACATCACCGCCACCGTGGAGCCCAACAAGCGTTCCCTGGTCGTCATCTGTCACGGACTCAACATGCAGCTGACCGAGAACGTAGTCTCTACCCACACCATCAACGTGCTGTGTGAGTATCCCCGACCGCCTCTTAATATATACAAAAAGCTTACCTATATTTTTATTGAAATGTATGAAAGCCCTCGCCAAGCTAGGGAAATGCAATGGGGTTTCAATTATACTCTTAAAGGGAAAGCGCTATCCTTATGTTAATCCTTTTCTTTATGCAGAGATCCTTAAGTGCTTAGTTACCCTTGAACTGTCAAATATCAAAACAAGTTCTCGTCAGCTCTCACTTTAGTTTTATTTACACAACATTTCGACTTTTTTTTGTGGAAAATTCTCGACTTGTTTTTATACATATCCTGATATTAATTTTCTACAATGGCTGAGTATCCCGTGTGCGTGTCCTCTTCCACGCGAGAGTTGGCCCTGCTTACGGCGGAAGAAGTGCAGATCGCCACCAAGGAGGTTGTCCAACGCAAAAAGACGGCCAAGGTAGCCCAACATATACCCCCAGGCGGAGCCCAAATGGTAATGCGAAAGAAAATGTGGCGGCAGCACCGGGAGCGCGTCAAGGGGGCCGTCAGCATGGTGGACGCCCAGCCACCCGGCTTCCAGGCGGCCCGCATCACCGGGGTAAATAATTTGCGCGATGAAGCGTCGGTCTTTATGCAGCGCACCCGAGCCAACATCCAGCTGCTGGTGGAGATCTCGCGCACAATGCGCACCCACGGCGCCATCAATCCGTTCCGCTACGAGGCGGTGCACGGAGTCTCGTCCATACCAGTGGCCCTGCTGCAGCTGGAGCAGCTGGAGCGGATCAACCGCGACTTCGGCCGCCGCATCATGGAGGTGACCAGCGAGGTGGACTCGGGTCTGTCCTACAAGCGGGCACGTGAGGGCCGGAACGCGAAACCACTGCCGCCACTGGAGCTGCCCGCCCAGGCGATGGCCAAGTACGAGGCCTTCAGCATCCCGCTGCCCAAGTCTGACGAGGAGCTGCGTCGCCTCTTCAGGCCGAAAATATACTTTGACTTTTACCTGAAGGACGCTCGGCCGCTGGGCAGGATAGTCGTTCAGCTGTACACGGAGGCGGCCCCGCTGGTCGTCCTGCAGCTGGTCAAGTCTTGTATGTGCAACCAGCACTCCAAGTTCATGGTGACGCGGCTCTTCCCCAATCTCTGGCTAGAAACGGACCTGCCTCTGGCCCCGGACTCGCTGCTGCGCCAGCCGCTGGAGTACGACGCCAAGGTGATTGACCACGGAGCCTCCACCTATGTGCTGTCCTTCAGCAAGGCCCACGTCAAAGGATTCGCGCAGCACCTCTCCTTCGCCATCTCGTTCAAGCCGTTGGCGGTGGTCAATGGCTCTCGGGTGGGGTTCGGGCGTATTCTGAAGGGCGGCAAGATCTGCGACTGCATCCAGAGCTACGGCACCAAGAACGGGAAGCTCAGCCGCGGTCTGCACTTCACCGAATGCGGGCTGCTCTAGGCTGTCAGTCAGTGGGTTTTAAATTTTGTGTGCGGAATCTGCCATGTTCGCAGTACCCTAATTTTGTAGTGTCATAAATTAAAGTTTTTCTCTGCCCAGCCAAAGAATTTCCTTCCACGTGCTTCATTATTTTTTACCATATAATTCCCTGGGCTTTGTCGTGCAAAAACCCTTGACTATCACCCTTAATATTTATTATGAAATGTTCAGAGTAAATTCTGATCTTTAGATAAAATTTAGATTTATATGTAGTTAAATCATCCCGAAACAAACTTTCCCTGAGAATACAACGCCTACTGTCACTTGCCACCGCACTCCATGTTTTCCCTGATCCAAATCAAGGTCCAATTAGACGTACGCAGCCAGGGCTTTGACACCACCTCCCCACCGACTCGCCCTGCGTGACACCTCTCTGCCCGGCGACAACTGCAAGTGTCTTAAACTCCATTATCCGATGTTCGGCGTCACTCTTCATTTGACTCAATTATAAGCGAAAGCGGTGACAAAAAAAAAAACACAGAAAAGATAGCTGCCTGAGGGGGGATGTAAATCCAGGGCAGGGATATCATCCACTCGATGGCAGGTCGAGCGGGGAACGGGAGAGTTTGCTGAGCGCTGTGCCAAAGTCGAGGCTTATTAATAATTGCGATTTCTAGTTCGGTTTATCCAGCAGGCCACTCATCGCAGCCACTGCTCCACGCCTGCCCTCTGGTCCTGTCGTCGCTGTCGACGTCGACGTCCTTTGTGAGCGCTCTCCTGCAGCGCTAATTAATTTTTCTGACCAACATCACAGAGCACGAAAAAGCGGCGGGCGGGGAGGCGATGGGGCGGTGAGAGATTTACATTTATTACCCATACCAGGGAGCACTGGAAATGACTAACGGACCCCAAGGTAATGAGCCAGCCACCGCCCACCGTCCACCGCCAATCAAGGACGCGGCTATGTGTGTGAGTGGACGTGGTCGTGCATGGTCATGCCTTGAGGATGCGGACGCCCTGCGGATATTTTTACTTTATGCGCGGCAAATTAAATAATTTTAATTTTTATTGTTCGGCCGCTCTTGGCAGCTCTCTCTGTCTCTCGAAGGACACAGCGGTGGGTCCTAGTCCTGGTCCTCGTTGGCGTCCCCATCATTTGCTGTTTTTGTTGTAGGCCATAATTTGCTGGCTCGTGGCTAAGTTTTTGGGGCCACAATTCGTTGGCCCATTTCCCCGGCTTGGGCCTGGGCTTGGCGCTCCTTTGTTTGTCTTTTTCTGTACGTTTTTCTTATCCCGCGTTCCCTGCCTCTGCATCCACAGATCCGCCCGCGCCGCCATTAATTTCTGGCTATATAGAAGGACAAATTATCCCAGCTGGCTCTGTGCAAAAACTGCTTTGCGTTTCATCTGGCGGCAATCCGTTGGCGACGCTGACATGGTACAAAAACGACAAAAGGGTGAGTACAGCGAGTTTCCCTTTCCTTTTTTCCCGTTTGTTTGCATTTTCCGCAGCACACACACACACTTAGACAAAGAGGGCGAACGAACACAGCAGGCAGCAAACATCCGCAAAACAATAATGGCGCTTTTGTTGACCATTTCCGCTTCCGCTTTATGGGCTTAAAGTGCTAATGAGCCACTGCAGCGCGGTGGCTCTATTGCCAGAACGATTTCGGTTTTCACACCTACCTCGGGCCCACCACCAGCACCGCCGATAACCTGGGACAAGTCCCACTATCGTCACCAAGCTGGGACTTGAAACTAAAGGTGGCGTTTGCTGTGGGGGCAGAAAGTCACCCGCAACCGCAGCCAGAAGCGAGGAGCAGCTGCCGGTTCAGGTGCGGCTTCCTGCTCCACCTTCTCCCATTTCCCATTTCCCATTTGTTGCGGTGTCAGACTCCCAGAGTCTGGGTTCCGCGGGGACTCATCTGTGCTCGCTCGCTCTCTCCGAGATTAGACGACGTTTTATCAGCGAAATTAAAATGCATCCGCCAGCTGTGCTCTGCGCAGTTGCTTCCGCCGTCGACGAACAAAAAAATAACCCCGCCTTATCTATCCACCGCCTTCCGTTGCAGATCAACTCGGTCATTCGGGCCGCGGACAAATCGGTGTCGGCCGAAATCACCGTTCTGGCCAACGTGTCCGACAACCAGGCCCAGTACCGCTGTGAGGCCTCCAACAGCGCCACCGAGATCCCGCTCTTCCAGTCCACCATGCTCAGTGTGCACTGTGAGTATACAGATTGAATTTAATATAACATATAGTTAAAGGTATATATTATATATTGATTATAAGTATATTAAAAAGGATTGATGAATAGTAAAATGAAATATAGGAAGAACTCCTTATTGATTCTTCCCTTTTGAAAGGAACAATGTTGCAAAAAAAAAAAAAGGAAAATATAGAGCTAAAGCTAAGTGTCCTCACCCTGAAGGCGTTAAAAAGAATATAATTTATTCTTAATTATCACAATTTTACAGAATAATCCAAAGTTAAAACCCTATATTGAAAAGCTAAGTTCAAAGTGTAGGGCTTCGATCGTAAGCGCAGGGAATTTACCGGCTGCTGAATCCATTCTTATTGCCCATCGGTGTATGTGTCTGTGTGCCCTTGCAGTTGCCCCGGAGACGGTCAAAATACGCATTGAACCGGAAGAACTGCGACCTGGCATGGAGGCAACCATCATCTGCGACTCCAGCTCCAGCAATCCGCCGGCGAAGCTGTCCTGGTGGAAGGACGGCATCCCCATCGAAGGTATGTATGGCTCTTTGGGCCTGGCCAAGCGATTTGGCAATTGGAAGTTTGCCCATCGCAGCCCAGGCATTCGCCATTCGCCATGGACTTGGCGGCGCCGTTAGTGCACTTTGTTGGTGCGAGGCGTTTCCACGACAACATCCGGTTCGCTTGCCAGTCACTAAAATTACGCCCCTTTCTTCTTTCCGCTCCCATTGCTGCCATTCCCTGACCGATCCGAATCCCGTGTCCGTGTCCCATGTCCGCCCACCGGAACCCACTGCCATTTCCCCCACTCTCTCGCATCCACAGGCATTAATAACACGTCCAAGCCGGGTCTCTGGGGCGGCACGGTCTCCACGCTGGAGTTCAGGGTAAACATCACACAGGAAATGAACGGCCAGGTCTACACCTGCCAGAGTGCCAACGAGGCTCTCCAGCGGAGCGTCCACGAGGCGGTCAGCCTGGATGTGCTATGTAAGTACCCGGCCAGGATAATTGCTCAATTAGCTAGCTCTGCAATCTGCAATCGACCATCTACTGCCTCTAATACGCAGTCGAATCTATAAGTGGTGTCACAGAAGTCCTGGGAAATATTTGGGGAATCCTTTGAAAATATCGCTTTTATATCTTTGTAATTTTAGGGTGTATCTAGAGTTGGAATATTGAATGCTTAACATGTCTAGAAATAATTATAAACTGGACAAATAGGGCTATTTTGAACGTATATAGTAAATTATTCCAATTGTAAAACCATCTTAAAGTCTCCCAAAATATTAAAGAATTTCGTTTTTCTCTAATTTGCATCATTAAAAATATTATTGTAATAGATTTCCCCCAGAGATTTCTTTGACAAACTTAAACTTTGAAAGAATTTTCCCTGACCCTCCTCCGAAATCCACTGAAATCCACCAGATCGTCCCAAGTTCGTGCCGCCGCCCTCTTCGACGGCAGTGGGCGTGGAGGGCGAATCGCTGCAAGTGTCGCTCCAAACCCGGGCCAATCCCACCAACGTTGTGTACAAATGGACCAAGGACGGCACGCCCATTCCGCAGGACGGCGAGCATCGCATTTTCGCGGACGGCGGCAGCCTGAACTTCACCCGGCTGCACCGGGACGATGCCGGAATCTACTCCTGCGCCGCCAGCAACTCGCAGGGCAAGGCCACCCTTAACATCACCGTGGTGGTGGAGTGTGAGTAGTACCTGCTCCCGCTTGGAGCCCTTTGTGCGATTTCCCTAATCGGACTAATTTCTGGGCTCGCCCTGCAGACGGAACTACCATCAAGTCCGTGTCCGAGAACATCATTGTCAATCCCGGCGAGGACGCGATGCTGTCCTGCAGCGTCGAGGGCAAGCCGCTGACCGAGGAGCACGTGAAGTGGGAGCGCGTGGGCTACGACATGACCGTGAAGACATCGACGACCTTTGCCAATGGTACCTCCTACCTGCACATCAAGGATGCGCGGCGCGAGGATGTGGGCAACTTCCGGTGCGTGGCCGACAATCGTGTGGCCAATCCGACTAACCGCGATATCCTGCTGATTGTCAAGTGTAAGTGTGATCTGTATGTTAAGGAAACCTACATCCTTACGTTTCCCAATCACCTCTCCAGTTGCTCCCGAGATTGCCAAAGCTCCGACGCTCCTGCGTGCTGCCAGCGGCACAGGAGAACGGGGACGACTTCCTTGTCGCGCTCAGGGATCGCCCAAGCCGCAGTTCATCTGGCGGCAGGACAAAAAGGATCTGCCCATCAATCGCACGTACAAGTATGAGGTGGAGGAGCGCAAGATTGACACCCTGACTTACGAGTCCTCGCTCATCGTGGACAAGGTGGCGCCGGCGGACTACGGCGCCTACGAGTGCATTGCCCGCAACGAGCTGGGCGAGGCAGTGGAGACGGTGCGCTTGGAGATCACCTCGCAGCCAGACCCGCCGCTCACCCTCAACATCCTGAACGTCACCCACGACACGGTGACCGTGGCCTGGACACCGGGCTTCGATGGAGGCCTCAAGGCCTCGTATCGAGTGCGATACAGGTGAGTGATAAGGCTTCACAAATAATATAATTAGAGATCTCTCTAATTTATATTGCTATTCTTAATGTCCTTTAAAATTATTTAACCCACTTTTCAATATATCAGATTTGGAAAGAGGTCGGTGAAGGCCTTGAATGACCCCAATAAAACTGCACCGCGGTGCCTCTCATTTCCCACTTCCCATTTCTCATTTATAGGATGGTCGACCGCGAGCAGTACAAGTACATCGACGGACTGCCCAATAGTCACAAGCTCACCATCGGCGGACTGCGCATGAACACGCTCTACCTGTTCTCGGTGATGTCCTGGAACGAGCTAGGGTCCAGCTCTTACCTGCCGGACTTGGCGCGGGCCGAGACCAAAGGTAAGTCCGCACCATATTCAAATTAGCCGCGAGTGCGGCGCTGACATTGATTTATGCGAGTCCGCCGTTCGTTTGGCTTTTATGGCCACTGGATGCCAGTCGTAGCATCCGAGCATCCTTCTGACTAGGTGGTGGTGGTGGTGCTACCAGGTCAGTTGTCAGGCGGCGATTCGGCAGATTTGTGGAATTAATTAGATAGCCGGTATGATAAGCAGCTATCAGCCTAATTAGAAGCACGCATGGAACGAGTCCAACTCGCGGCAATCAACCGAAATAATTGATGAAGTGAAATTGGCCCAGACACTGGATTTGGACAGGTTTTGTATTTGCACAGCCCCGACTTATCCAGCAGAAACACGCAGCCAAAGTAGCAAATAAATCAGGAAACCGAATTTAGTTTGGTGTCTGAAAGATTAGTTTATCCTGAAACAAATCTATAAAAATTGAGCTGCTACATTGTATAACCTTTTATTTAGAATGAGCATTTATCTGATAAATAGAAAAAAATTTCTTCGTTATATTGCGTTTCAGAGGCTACTTGACTTTTGACATTTATCCATAGTTATCCAGAGAATTGCTTGTCTGAACCCCACCACCTCCTTAGCGTTTCAAGTAGAAGCCACAGAAACCACCTAGTATATCCGTACTTACCGCTTGAGTCCAGCGGTGACCTCAGATCTGATTTGTTGTCTCACCCAATGATCTCGTCCCGACCCTCTCATGCTGCACTTAATTGGAACTGCATTACGACCATCAACAACGCCAACGACGCGACCACCGCAAATGCCAAACACTCTCTGCAATCCGATCTGATGCTACTCCTCCCACACGGACGCACTGCATCCGGGCATCCTGGGGCCACAAGCAGAGGCGCCGCCCCCATCGCATCCGGCCTCGTCACTGGGCGGCGGACCGCCGACCACCAGCCAGACGCCGCTGGGCGGCACATCGGGCATGCTTTTGGTGGGCGTGGGCGCCGGCATCGTCGTCGTCCTGCTCAACGTGTTTGTCATCGGCTGCTGTCTGCACAAACGGAACGAGAAGCGCCTCAAGCGAGGTACGGGAACGGGGCCGCAAATCGGAGCAGAGTCCTGCGGTTGTTGCTGCTGCACAAGGAGAAAAAAGCCGAGAAAGCCAGATCTTTACTGCACAATAGTGCTATTACTCCCAAGGTCACATTTAAATCATAGATTCTTTTGTTTAGTCAGGAGCTTAGAGACCTAAATCTTTCTTATTTCTTCACAACTACAACTGACTTGACCACAGCTTAATCCTTTATTTGGAGAGTCTCCAACATTTATCTCAGTGTGCTATCGACCAAGATGGGGTTAAAAAAGGAGCTATCACGGGGGGCCAAGCATCTGGGGCTGGGGTCCGTAGGCATTTGAATTTCTAATTCCCTCGGCTCGGTCGGCAGTCGCCTCCGTTATTTTCTTTTAATTTGTGGGCGTTGTCAGCGCACGTGCCCGGTGGTCAGCAACTGTGAACGGGAATGGGAGTCGCGTTGGAAACGGCAAAGGGAAAGGGAATTGGTGGGGGCATGGCCATGGGATGGCGATGGCGGCGTCGCTAATTTCATTTGCCATCACATGTTCCGGCTCCGCTTCGCAGCCTCTACGTGATTTGCGTCACTCGCTGGCCGCTAGTGGGTCTCTTTATTTGATTTCGCTGCGTGTGCTCGCCATGCCAACCGAAAGGGAACCCGCGACCCGTGCTCCTGCCCCGAATCCCCGACCCAATCCGAATCCGAATCCGACGAGCCCGCGCCCGCGACCGAGCTGGAATCGGAAACTGGGACGGCTCGCGTTCATTGCTATGCTCTGCAGCATTTTTATTTTTATTCCTTTTGATATTATTCTTTTTTATTACAATTTCTCATTTCATTTCGCATTTATTTATTGTTTTATTTTGCAACCATATTTTTTTATTCTCTTCCATGGTTCGTTTTGTCAAGGACTTGAACTGATGCCAGCGGAGTTAACCGAGGACTCTAGCAACACACCGAATCTGGTCATAATTGGCATTTCCCTGGCGGCGTTCGGCTTCCTCCTGGTCAACGCTGCCCTCGTTGCCTGGTTCTTTGTGCATCAGCGCCGCAAGAAAGGTTACTATTATTTTTGCTATTATTATTATTACGATTTTTATTTTGGTTACGATTTTTCCTGCTTTAAGTATTCTTTAATGAGCTGTTGCTGGTGCTACTATGGGGGCGAAGGGTTTATTGGTTTTGATTATATAAATCTAACAATTTGAGCTCGAAGTGCTGCCAAAGCCTGTCAGGTTTCTCATAATCCTGTCTGTGGTCTTTTTGGGCCGCCTTTGAGAGAGCCCATTTGGGCCTGGAGCACCGCTAGACAATTGCATTGGCTTGCGCATGCTGCAGTGGCAGCAGGCACCGCTTCCGTGACACCGCCGGATGCGGAAGCGAGCGCGTTGTGCAGCTTCCGCTGCCCACTAAGGACGTCGACATGCATGCTCACTTTATGGAGCTCACTAAACAATTTCCTGCATACGCAGGCTCCCAGGGCTGGGGCCAAATCCTCCACTCCACGGCCCCACAATCGCTTCTTGTAATTTCCGTGAGCAACCAATGCCAAGCGTGGCCAGGATGCAGGATCTAAGATCCGGGAGAGCCGGGCCAAGGCAAAAAGTCAGCAGTCAACAGGAATATAATGATGACAGAAAATAATGATGCATCCTGGAAGTGCCAGCAGCCGGCAACCAGCAACCAGCAGGCAGCTGGCTGCCAGCAGGAGCGAGGGGGCTGGAGGCGGGAGAAGGACCTGCTGTTTATTGAACAAGAGAACCCCCACCCAGACAGAAGGCAAGACAAATGTGCATCGTTTTCTTAGCTGAATGCACAATCTTCCGGAAGCCAGATTGCTTTGCGGAGGTCAGGGAGCACGTGTCGACAAGTGTTGGACATGTTTGCCGAGGACTGTTTATTAAACCGAATTATAATTCGCACCGATCTGGGCTTTAAGATGGAAGCCATGTCGGCGCCATCGCCCAATTGTGGCCATTTTTGCCGGGGCCAGCTTTCCCCCGTCTTGGCAATCCCATTCTGACTGGCTGACTGGCAAATTTGATACGTGGCACACGCGGCGTATACGCAACGAATCGCTATTACGTGACGTCTGCCAACACGCAACACGAGGCGGCTACGCTACACAGGCTAACCGAATTATTTCCATTCACTCGAGGCCCGCAATGAAGTTGCATCGCGAGCTCAATAAGCCAGTTGGGGCAGCCAACACAAAAATAAGATCCCAAAATTATGCAAATTCACGTGTCCTCCAGTTATTGTAACCGGGTGGAGATGCAGATACAGATGCAGTTGCAGATCCAGATGCCAGCTGCACTGTCTGTCATGCCGGAGAACTGCAAATTGCGACGGGTTAAGGGATCCACAAATAGGCTTTTGTTTATCCACATAAAAAAATAGTATAAATTATAATTTTATTTCTAGGAAATTGGTTAAACCTGTTTAAAATAGGTATCTTTTTGACGCACACAGAAATATATGGAAAATATAGATTTAAACTTAAGAGATGATATCTCGGAGACCAATAATAACTTTACAAATTTGTAAACAAGATTAATGGGCTGTTTGTTTAAGATGCCGTAACGAGTGTAAAGAAAAAACTCTTGTTTTTTACATTTTATATTAAATTTCTTGGTAGGTTCATAAAGAGCATAAATTTAAGCTAAAGATATTAGAATCTCCCTCACTCAGATATATTAAATACTAAATATCTCTCGGTGTAAGGCATTCCGTCTGTAATTTTGGAGACTTATTTGCTGCTGTCATATATGCTCTCCCATGTATAGTTGGCGTAAACATTTGACTTATGAGTTGACGCTACGCTCTCCAAAAAAGTCAAAAGTTTTGATTCATTAAGCCCCAAGTGAAGAAGAGGAGAAAAGAGGGGACGCCCCTCTTTGCATAGTGCATGACGACAGAGCCCGGAAACTAAACGAAGCCGACTTAATCGGGGTAACAAAATGTAGACCAGCTATTTTTGACATTTACAAACGGGAAGGAGCCTGAACTACAGCCGCAGGACATAAATAAGATATTTCCCTAAGAATCCCAGGACGGGCCAGACTCCATTATTTCTGTCTTTCATTTCCAGTGCGGCACAGTTGAACAAATGGCGAGTGCCGGGATATGAATGCATTCCCGCTCCACACAAAAGAAAATTCATATTTCAGTCTTGTTGCAAACAAACAGAAAAACGAAAACGAAAACGAAGCCGAAAAGGATGGCGAGCACGAGTGCGAGTACGAAAAGGAGGAAAATCCTCCTGGAAGGAACAACATTTTTATGACAATGTAGAGGGGTAGAGTCCGTAGACCGTAGTAGTACCCCCAGCCCCTTATCCCTGTCAAAAGCCGATAACTGACAATGCCCAAAAGGATTTTTACTTTTCCCGTTTTCAGTTCAGAGTTTTTCTTATTTTTTCCAGCTTTTTTTTTGTTTGCCCGCTTTTTGTGAAGTTGTCAGAGAGAGAAACTGGTGCGTCGGCCAGCCGGCGGAGGGGGAGGAGAACGAGGGGGAGGGAGGACTGCTAGGCTATCAGGGGATATCTCTCTGCATATTTCAATGTTTTCGCTGGCGAAACTTGACTTGTGTTTTTGTTGCAGCCCTCGGATATGCATTTTTAATGTGCATTTGTGCCTTTGTGTCAAAATGCCGCATGGCAAACAGAAAGGAAATTCATCCCCGAGCACCAGATCTCCCTCTGCCCTCCTCATCCCGGCCACCCGGCTCCACTCCCTGCCATTCCATTCCAGACCTGACCAGCTCCTCGGCAAACCGAAAGCCCGACCGCAGCGGAGGCTGCCTAAGAAGCCTTTCGCTGTAGTTGTCGCTGTCCGATAAACTATGCCAAAAGTCTGCGGTTGGCAGCTGGTTCAGTGGTTCAGCTCCGTCGCCGGCTGCTGGTCGTCCGCTGTCCCACGTCCTTGGTCCGCCATCCGTCGTCCGTTGGCGGTCATCGACCACAGTCCGCCATGAACAAGAGCGCGGCAGTGACCATCGCAGAGCCATCGCCATCGCCATCGCCACTGCCACAGCCGCCGCAGCCGCAGTCAATGCCCAGTGCCACATATTTCATTCTCGTATGAGCTGGGCCTGAGCCCCGAACATCCAGAATAGCGCCATCTCTAATGTTTATTGCCTCCGAAAGCGGAAGGGGGAGGAGCTCACCCTACACTGCGGGCGGAAGCCTCTCTAAAAAGTGGTTCAACTCTTAAAAATTATAAATTCCCGGCTTTATTTTTAGTTTCAACTTCATTTTTGATCAAAATTTTAGTTTTACTTTGATTTGACTTTGATTTTTAATTTGTTTTGAATTTAATTTGAATTTGTTTTGAATTTGTTTTAAATTTGATTTGAATTTGATTTGAATTTGATTTGAATTTGATTTGAATTTGATTTGAATTTGATTTGAATTCTTTTTAATTTGATTTACAATTAATTTGAACTTACTACTCATTTCATAGAATACTCATGCTTTATTGCAAATGTACTCCTGGCCCAGTTAAAAGACCAAAGAGGAGTTGCATCGAACAATTGGTCCAGGACATCCATGAGTGGTTAACAGAGTTAGGGCTTGGACCTATGCGGCAATAGATTTCTGGCCAGAAAAAGCGCCAACTCGGCGAGCTCCCCAGAAGGGCACCTAGAGAGCACCCATCAACGCCGCGGCCGTAGTATCTTTTGACCAGGAGTAAAACTTTAAAAGCAGGCCGAGTGCAGCCGTTAGCAGGAGTAGGATGGCCCACAACCCGATCTCGGGTATATAGTTGAGTGCGACACTTTTACGACTTGGCGGGCGAAACTTTTATGCCAACGTTGCCACCAGCGATAAGACCACCCGAACCATCCGAAACCCACTCCTGAACAGCAGCCCCCGCCACTCGATCCCAGTGGCCAGCACTTGACTTTGACACTCTTTAAACAATTGACGGGGTAGGGGCAGGGGATGGCCCTGGGCCTGGCGAAGGGGTGGCAATGGCGATGGACAATCCCTGAGAGCTGGAAAAGAGGCACTGTGGCGTGCGTGCGAGAGCTGCGACATCGAATCTGAAGAGATAAGCGCACAGGCTGTCGTGGTCAGGGAAATCGTGGAAAGCGGGCAAATCAGGGGGCTGGCTCAGCAATGTCGAAAAGTTTGCTGCTTAGGCAACTGGCTATGACAGCCCGAAAGCGGACATTGTTGGTCCACTCTCAGGATCCATTTAGAGCTCGGAGCAGGGAGCAGGGAGCAGGGAGCTGGGAGCCTTAAATGAGAGTTCATAAATTCGTTGGGCACTAAAACAAAGCGTAAAATAGCTCAGCGCCTAGGCCATTTAAATGGCAAAGAGCAAATAACAAAAACAATAACAAAATCGAAAGCCACGACAACAAAGTAAAAGGACCAAGCGATCTGCTTATGGGAAAATGTAAAAATATATTTTTTGAACAAAAATGATAGATAATATTCCTTAAAGGTACTACAAGGACTCACCCCAAAAATATGGCTGTAGGAAGATTGATAATAACATATCGGAACACCCATTGAACCTTATGAGTAAACAACCATAGCTGTACAGGCCACATCGGCATTCCCACAGATTCGGCCCACAAATAATTGAGAGCTGTTGGCCACGACTGAGAGCTCGACAAGGGCTTACGAGAAAAGACCTTCAAAGCAGACGTCGGCGTCATTAACGTGCCCCGATGACCGCAGAAGCTGTCTAAGCCGCGACTCTCTCCCTCTATGTGGATATACATACGTGATCCGCAAGAAATCCGGACCATAAGTGCAAAATTTGTAATCTCTGTGCGGAAAGTGCAGCGGCGGCTGTCGCCAAAACAAAGAGCGGAATGCGAGTGCGGATTATTTGACATTCGTGTGGCAGAGCAGCCACCGCATTGTGTCCTGTGGCCCCGGCAACAAGGCTGACGCAGAGTGCTAAGCCCGCCCCACTGGCCATTAATGCCATACCCTGCCAAGGGGTCACTCAGCAGTCTGCTGTCCGTCTGTCCGGCTAACCTCCTGTCCGACTGCCGCTGTCCGGGACTTTTCCCGGAAAGTTGGGTTTAGGCTTTATACAGTTTGAGGTTTGTAAGTACATACACAAACGAACCGAAAAGGCATTACATCAAAACTGGCTCAGCCTTTCCCGTATATCATAAAATATTCAAGCTGAACACAACCTAATCCCGGGCATATTTAAGGAGCATATTTATATGCATACACGGGGGGAAAATCATGGCTATTTTAGGTAAATAATTATACAGATAAGGTGGAAAATAATGTGGTAAATAATAATTAAAATTTGTGATTAATTCATCGAAGAATATTTAAGAGTACACATGTCTAACCTTTCAAATCTGGAAAATAGCTCTCTTTTCCTAGAAAACCCTCTTCATTTCGCGCAGTTATTTTTCCTCTGAGCTGAGGAGATTTCCACTTATATCCAAGGGTAAATCCCATTCGAATACATTCCATTTCATGGTCATCCTAAGCTCTTCGTTTGATGAATACATTCATGAGAACAGACTCACTGTCCGCACACACACGCGTGTGCCGGTGAGCGGTTTTGTTTTTAATTGTCTTAATTGATAAAAGCCTCGTGTATTATTTTAAATGCCCCGCCCGGCTCCCCTTTCCGGCTGACACTCGTTTGTTGTCATAAATAAAACAAGTGACAAATGCCGAAAAACGTTTTTAGCTCGCTAAGCCATAAAATCACGTATACGCAGGGCTGGTCGCGGGGGCATTCTGCTCTGCAAAATATATACATATACAGAGAGCGCTGTCATCGGCAGACTAGGAACAGATCCCTGAGCCGATTGAAATTGCGGACGCAGCAGTAGGACCCACAATTAAATGCATTTTCAATTTTTAATTTTTTCCCTTCGACTGCGCACACAACACACACGGAAAATTGTGTATAGATTCCCGGATTGTGTGTGCATATGTTTAATGAATTAAAATACAACGCAACTGAAGGCTGGTAAATCATAAAAAATGCAAATTGAGGCGGCATCGCCGGCAAACAAACAAACCAAAAGTACACAAAAAAACATGAAATACACACGAAATGGAGACGGAACAAAGCAATTTGCGTCCCAATTCAGTTGCAATTTGTTAAATATTCATTATACATCGGCAAACATGGCGACGGGCACATAAACGTATATAAAGTAATTTTGATAACTCCCAAACATTCAATGTGCTTTGTGCAAATTAACAGAAAACAGCAATTTTATCGACTAATAGTCCCCGCATGTCACGTAACTGGCGGACGTGCCGAGCCCAGGTCCCCTACACTACACTATACCCTACATAGCCCCATATATCCTGCGCCGCCCCTACCGAAATGTATTATTAAGAAACCGTTTGGCCATAATATCCCTGCATGGCTTGAGGACGCCGATGATGGCAATGAAGGCGATAGCAGCTGAGTGGCAGGGCAATGTCCATTTGCCATTACCCATTTACCTATCGGTGACATTCGGGATGGAGACGGGGGTGGGTATGGGCATTCACACGTGCCTATGGCATTTCGCCTTTCTGCTGACTACGCTCAGCTCGTAATCGTTATAAATTCTGTATCAGCCTTGAAGAGAAACTATAAAAGTTGGGATGCATGGAGGAAAATCAATTTTAGATATGGTAAATATCTGAGCTAAGTAATCGTATTGGAGTAATAAGCTCTGTATCAAGTAATTTAATATAGTTTCGACTGTGCAACTGCAGCAGCAACCGTAAGCACTTAAAATATCCTTTAATATATCCCCTTTATAATATCTACTATAATGTCTGCCTCTTTTATATACCTTCCATATACCACTCGAAATGGGAAATGTGCTACAAATAATGGACTCCACTTTGCGGCAAACACGTGTTCACTTTTGCGGAAAATGTGTCATAAATCATTTAATTGCATTTTTACCTTTGCCGGGCCTGTCAACTCATTTAACTGGGCCAATGTCCTCCCGCCGCTTTTGTTTCCGACACGCCATCGAAATGCACATCAACGAATTCTGCGACAAATGTGAATAATTAACACAAAACCCACCTTCACCCACTCCCTCTTCCTGGCTCCTGGTCCTGGCACTTTGACAATCTTGGCTATTTGCATGGATTTGCATTGCCTGGAACTCGGACACAATCGCTGCCTATCCGCCTTCTGTCGCACTGCACCACCGACCCGCCGACCCGCAAACCCAAACCCACCTGGCACCGCTGCGAATCATCAATTTTCGGAATGTCACTGCCAATTACACCTTTTCAATATTTGTGCGCATACCCGGGCGTCGCCGCTGGAATATATTTTTTGTATTCTCTGCGACTACCAAATACAGTGGCGGAAACTACAAATCAACCGGCAAAAACGGCAACCATCGAGATGTACGCGCCCAGCTCGTATAATGACACCGTCACCGGCGAGACGCTGTCCAGCGTTTCGGAGAAGAGCGAGTCCTACTCCAACGAGGGCAGCAGCCAGCCCGAATATATTGTGAGTATGCCGGAACCGAACTATTTTTTAGTCCCTACGCTTTTTCAGCTTTCCCTTTTACCCTTTCCTTTGGGCCTTTCTCCCTCCTTTTTTTCTGTGGGATGAGCATGAATATGCAATTTGTGAATGGGCACAAAAACGGCAAAGCGAAAAATAAAATAGAAAGAGAAGGTGGCCAGTAGTGGAAAATCGCCTGGCATTTTAGGCATTTTCCATTGCTAAATAGATGTCCTGCAGGTGCAGGGGAGTCGTCACTTGGCGTTTCCACTGGCGTTTTTTCCCCGAAGCCATTCAATTTAAATACTGCTTTCTTCTCCGTCCGCACTACAGCCTGTCAATCACACCGATATCGAAGCCCATTTTAAAGACTATAGTCGGAGAGACTGTTGGTTAAATATAAATAAAAAGAAGTAGGAAAGCTATAGTAGAATAGAATATATGTATATGCTTTAAGGATAAGGCCCTTTAAGGAAAAACCGGGTGTAAAAATCAAAAGTGCCTTTAAGGAGTATCCTGTTTTCAAGTCCCGATTTTTACCAAATTAAAGGGTTTTAACTTTTGTTTCTTTAGATTTTCTCTCGAAAATGCCCCTTTGTATTTCAACAAAGGATTATCCAGTCCTTTCAGTTTCAAACAGTAATCCAGTTAACTTTTTCTCTAAAAAATTCATTTTTTCAGAGATCCATTTTCTCTTTTTTCGAAAAACAAAGCTGTGTATAAACCATGTTAAAAATACGCCACTAGAAACTTTAAATGGTTTTAAAATATCCAAGCATAAATTAGAAAAACAGAAATAGCATCAGGTTGATTTGAAAGATAAAACAAATATGCTAGAACCAAGCTGTAAATAAGCCGCAAAAACAAATTTAAGGCGAAACAAGGCTTCCTGCCAGTCAATTCCCAATGTTGAGGCTGGTCAAAGCAGCAGAATCCCCGGCCTGCGGCCCTGGCTTTTCAATTATTACCAATGCTCGAAACGAGAGCTTCCAGAAAGGCAGGAAGTGCCAGACCAGACCCAGACCCAGACCCAGAGCCAGACCCAGAGCCAGCAGAAAGACCAGACCCGCCCAGCGAGGCGGAAACGGAAGCGGCAGGCCGACGTCGTCGCTAAGACGTCGTGATTAATTACGCGACGCTGATGATGATAATGATGAGCCCGCGAGTGGGCTAAGACGCCGGATAAAACTGGCTCCGGGTGGAGGGGCACTGGGACAGACAGGGAAGCTGCTTCAAACAAATCGTTTCAAATTATTAAAATCATTTATTATCGCCGTAATCTTGCAGCGGCAGGAAAACCGCAGCAACTGCCTAACCCGCAGAAGCCGACGGAAAGTATGTAAAGTGCGTAAACTGCGACCGCGCGTGTTATAAATCAGCCCCTATAACGCCACCATATCCCCCGATTTCGCTCGTCCTTGTCCTTGGTTTTTGTCCCATGGCCCATGTCCTGGATGTGCCCGATGTCCTCGGCCTCCTCGCTGTCCGTGTGTCGCCGCTGTCATTGTGGCTGTCAATTACGCGCCAACGACTTTCAACGCCTTTGCCAAAGTATGCCAAAAAGCAAAGTGTGGAGTAATTACGGGGCATTACTCAAATGGGAATGAGAATATAAATTGATATATACCCAGCCAGCCAGCCCCCACATCCCTCTCAGCTCTGCTCCATGTCTCACCACATCCTCCTCTCTGTCTTTATCCATTCGCAGGACGAGGCGCGCAAGAAGGCGGCATCCACGTATTTGGTGGAGGGCTCGGATATGCCGCCGCCCAGATACCAAAAGGATGGCACCCTGCCAGTCATATATCCGAATAATATTGGTAAGTTGATACTACAGCAGGTCCCTGCCTGCCACCTCTGAGAAATAAGCAGGAACTTTAGAGAACTGAGCTTTTTTTAAAGGGTTGAGTCCTCTTAAAGGTTATTTGTCTGAAAAACTCTACTTTTGGGTTAAAGCTAATTACCTTCTTTGAATCTTATCTTAAATACCTATTTTACAAAAGAGTAAGCTATATTTTTTGATCCTCCAAAATCTCGCATTAAGAGCCATACATATCCCTCTCAGTTAAGAAGCGAAAAAAACGCTTTAGATAATTAACTTTCGGGCAAAACAAAGTTGGGAGCTGGCACTCGCGCTGTCAGGACGTCAGCAGACCCACCCAGACCAGACCCGCTCCTGACCCTCTATCGCCCTCCGTTGCACTCGTCTTGGGTTGATTTTTATGCCATGATTGCAGCGCAATCAAAGCAAATGTTCGAAGAAAAGAGAGAAAAAATAGGGAAACGAAAATCGTAAAAAGCTGCAAGGGAAGTGAACGAGGAGAAATAAATATACAGAGCTTTGCGGCAGAAGGACGAAAGTGGGCGAGCTGAAAATTCAATTCCAGCACAACATCTCCATCTTAATTGTAATTGAACGGCAAAGTTTTTGTCAGTCTTGATTTTCAATTGACGTATGTAGGGATAGAGCCATAGACCACATATATATATGGCTCAAGGCTGACTCCAAATCACGTGCGGTCTGCGCTAATTTAAGAAAGAAAGCTCAGACCTCGAATTGCCGAAATTTAAGGCAAGCACAAATGGAAATGGAAGAATAATAGCCGAGGAAAAGGACTCAGACTCGGACCCAGGCCCAGACCGGGACAAAGAGATTGGGATAACGATAGACACCGTGGCTGTCTATCAAAGCATCGAAGCCGGAAGAACAACAGCAGTTCTATGATAACAAAAAGCGGAAAATGCATTTTAAATGCAAAAGCGTAGAAATAATAAAAATACATTAGCTGCAGAACTTATCCCCTGAAGGGAGAGCCCAAGACTCTGGCATAAAAAATACAATTACCTTATGTCAACGACATGAAAATTTTGGAAAGCGCTTGCCCCCTCTGCTCCCCGCTGTGTGCCAAATAAATTTTGGACAGCACAGCCAAAAAATCTCACGGTCTTGATAATCCCTTTTTCAGTACTGTTTTTCAGTGCTCTGTAAATATATTAATAGACTGCCCAAGAATATGCTCCAAGCCCTTATTCCTTGGAAATATAAATTATTTAAAAACTCTAAATTATTTAATTGATACGGTGGTTTATCGAAAATATATAATTGGAAATAAGTTTGGATACCTCTTGCAAATATCAATAGATTTAGGTCTCTAAACTGTGTTATTACATAATTCTTAACTTTTTTTGTTTAGATTTCTTGTAGAATACATCGATTTTTCATAGGCAACTCTAAGGTTTTCAAATCAATTATAATTCTGCCTAACAAATGCTACAAAAAAACAAGAAAGGAAGCTAACTTCGGCACGCCGAAGTTTGTATACCCTTGCAGATATTATTTTATTACCTTTTACCTATACTTATTATGTTTACAGTTTGACAGTTACAGTTTTACATTCCCAGCT